>JARQOD010008942.1:0-33481 GCA_033576555.1 Oophaga sylvatica
TCCATCACACTGCATGGGCTCAGCAGCTGGCTCACAAGGCAACACCACTCCACGCATACTTCTCCGCTCACGCAAACGTCTGTCAATTTGAATCGCTAATGACATAGAATCATTGAGACCAGAGGGGACAGGGAATCCCACCATAACATCCTTTACATTATCCGACAGACCCTTCCGGAAAAGGGCCGCCAAAGCGTCGTCATTCCATTTGGTCAGGACTGCCCACCTACGGAATCTCTGACAGTATAACTCAGCGTCATCAAGCCCCTGATTTAATGCCAACAAGGCTTTTTCAGCTTGATCAGTGACATTAGGCTCATCGTACAATAACCCCAAAGCCTGAAAAAATGCATCAACATCACTCAAAACAGGATCCCCAGGTGTGAGGGAAAAAGCCCAATCCTGAGGATCGCCGCGCAGGAGAGAGATGATAATTTGAACCTGCTGCGCTGCGTTTCCTGAGGACTTAGATTTTAAGGCAAAAAACAATTTACAATTATTTTTGAAATTCTGAAACTTAGCTCGATCCCCTGAAAACAAATCTGGCATGGGAATCCTAGGTTCCACAACAGGCAACCTAGCAAGATATGCAGCAATACTCTGAACCTCAGTGGCAAGCTGATCCACACGGCCAGACAACTGTGCAAACTCCATTGGGAGAAAAGATCCTCCCCAGCACCCAGAGATACAGAGGGAAAAAAAAAAAAAAAAATGCAACAAACAGAAAAATATCTCTGACAACTTTTCTTCCTTCAAAATATTTTTTCCCTTCTGTGAGTACCATACAATTTTTATGGCCGGTGATACTGTTATGTTACGGTAGCTGAGGAGTGCAGGTAAAAAAGGAAATACACCAGAGCAGTTGGAATCTATGAGATTGCAGTACCCTGACTAACCACCGCAACTAGAGGCAGCCGTGGAGCGTTCTACGATGGTCCTAGACGCCTCGTCACAGCCTGAGAAACTAACTACACCTAAAGATAGAAATAGGAAAGCTATCTGCCCCGGAGCAGAACCCCAAAGATAATAGAAAGCCCCCAAACATGTAATGGCGGTTAGACAAGAGGAAATACTGACACAGAAAGAAAATAGTATGAGCAAACGCTGGGGCCCAAACTATCTAAATAGAAAAGGATAGGAAGGGTACTTACTGCAATCCCAGAAAACCCTGAAAAACACCAACTCTACTAATTTCAAAATCACCTGAGATCACACGACCTCTACCACCTAAATTAGTTCTCTGGTGTAACAAAAACAGCAGCCACTGAAAAAACTGCAAAAAGCAAAAGTACAAAACACAGTGGCTGGACCAAACTGAGAGGGCAAAAGCCCCCGGAGGGGACCCAGAAGGCCCCCACAGAAGTGCAGGACAAAATGCAAAAATATAGCAAAAACACACAATAAGAAATTGTCTTATCTGATAGCAGGAGATGCAGACACGACACAGCAGGCTACAAGGGAAACTGGAAAGAAGGATTCAGACCAGAACAATTGATCACCGGCAACCCTGATGGGAAAATGATTCCCTTAAATAAGACCAATCAGTAACACCTGATTCCCAATCCTCACTAGTACCGCTTGTAACCACCAGAGGGAGCCTCTGCTCAGAACTCATCTCAAACCCATTCACAACATAGGACTATCCACAATTTACATGGTTTCAGGCGCTCCCTCAAAACACATCTGTTCAGAGCGGCCTATCACATTCACTAATCAAAGTCATTCTAGGTGTAAGTGTGTGTGTGTAGCCCATTCACTATCTCCATCCATCCCTCACTCCCTCAAGATGGCCAGACCATCATTGTAAATGAACCATTGTATATACACACCTTGTGACGAAACGTGCACACGGTTCGCCACACGGTAGCCCGGGGTATCACGGCTTGTGATCCCTCCGTGCCGCAAATGTGACGAAAACGCGCACACACACGACGGCTGCTGCCGTCCGACCCAGTAAACTGCAGGGATTTATAATTATCCCACTTCCACTTAGGAACTTGCAGCTCTCTGCGCCCCCCTTACCCTCAGGTCAGTCCGGGAACTGCACCTAGGATAATTAGTCGCCAGACGGGTCACTTGGATGTGTGCTGGCTATTGGGCACGCTGCAGTGAGGGAATTATAATTACTCGGGCCGCGGCCGGGCAATACTCTTATAAAACCCGCTCCGTCACTGCCAACGCCACCCCATAGGTCAACACTTTACACCCCTTCTTTTAAGCTGCCACCAGCTATGATTTTCTTGGAACAATTTATCAAGAGGGTCCGCAGCAACCCCAAAACAGTAGCGTAGTACTTCAGGCACGTGCAAATTCGTTTATAGAGCAGGAGAATCAAACTAATAATTTTATAGGTTTATTCCTTAAAAAAACAGGCAGTGCTTATACAATATAAAAAGATGGAACAAACTGAGACAATATCGTTATGTACAAGACAATTAGAAAATAAAAGGGGTTAACATAAGGAAGATCAACTTACAGTTCTTAGATCATAGTAGGCAAGCCATGCGGTCGGGGGAGGGGAGACATCACAATGCATCACAGAGCTGCTATAAGTCTGGTGTCCAGGGAAGATCTGAGCCAGAATACCTGGCCCCTACCTTATAGACCTGTGGCCGTGACATCATAAACGGGGTGGAGTTACCAGGGTCCTCCTCTTGCTCTAGAGGTTACTCTTAGTTCAGAAAACTCAAAACTTTCATAAATAAGAGATGGAGTCTCTTACAGCGATGCAGAGCATACCATTGTACTCCGCAAGATGTTGGCGTGCATTTAAGTCTAAACGCAGAGTGCCTGGGTGGATCGGCTAAGCAGAAATCTGTTTCTTAGGTTCTGCTGGTGCCAGCGCTTAGAAACTTCACTGATCCCTGGATTCACCGTTGAATTGGCAGATATGAAAATTTCATACTTATAACATACACAGGAGCCAAGATTTTTGATCTTGAATAACTACCATGCAACAAAGGAACAGACCATGTGGCTTGTTAGCCGCTTTCAGCCGGCCTCCCTGTGGGGGCTAGCCACCTGGAATCAGATTACACAGAGTGTGTAGTGAGCTGAAGGGGGGGAAGCCCACAGGCTGCAAAGCCTAATGAATGCAGTAGCTGTGGAGACTTCTAGAGAAGTACAGGATATGGAGCTTGCAGTATCATCACACCTCCCCCCCCTTAGAGGGCGCTAAGGAGGCATGACCTGCCGGTAATCCGACATGCGCACCTCAGCGGGTTCGCCACGTCGTGACAACCCATCAGCATTCCCATGTTCGCTGCCTTTCTTGTGTTGTACGGCAAAATCATACTGCTGTAGGGCAAGGCTCCAGCGTAGCAACCTACCATTGGTTCCGGACACTGTGTGCAGCCAGCTCAGAGGGTTGTGGTCGGTGACCACCTTGAAGGTGCGCCCGTACAGGTAGGGCTGCAAACGTTGCAGTGCCCAGACCATGGCCAGGCACTCCTTCTCGATGGTGGAGTATGCCACTTCCCTCGGCAGAAGTTTCCGGCTCAGGTACAACACGGGGTGCTCCTGGTTCCCCGAGTCAACCTGGCTGAGTACAGCACCGAGGCCAAATTCGCTGGCGTCAGTCTGTACCAGGAATGGCCGACTGCTGTCGACGGCTTTCAACACTGGAGAGCTGCACAGGGCTGTTTTCAAAGCTCGGAATGCCGCCTCACAGCCATCTGTCCAGCTGACTGTTTGGGGTAGACCACCCTTGGTGAGGTCCGTCAAGGGTTTTGCAATGGCGCTATAGTTCGGTACGAAACGCCTATAGTACCCTGCAGTGCCCAGGAAGGACTTCACCTGCTTTTTGGTCCTGGGGGTGGGCCAGGACACGATCACGTCCACTTTCTCGGGCTCTGGACTCATGGAACCCCCGCCTACCCGGTGCCCCAGGTAGTGGACCTCCCTCATGCCCATCTGGCATTTTCCCAGCTTGATGGTCAGACCTGCCTGGTGAATACGCTTGAGCACCTCTTGGAGATGCTGAATGTGTTCCTCCCAGGTGGAACTGAAGACGGCAATGTCGTCCAGGTACGCCACAGCGTACTCCTCCAGTCCCTGAAGCAGGTGGTTGACCATCCGCTGAAAAGTGGCAGGGGCATTCTTCATGCCGAAGGGCATGACCGTGGACTCGTACAGTCCAAAAGGGGTGATAAAGGCGGATTTCTCCTGCGCCGCAGGGCTCAGGGGAATCTGCCAGTATCCCCGGCTTAAATCCATGATGGATATGTACTTGGCATTCGCCAACCGCTCCAGCAGATCCTCGATGCGTGGCATTGGGTGCGCATCAGAGGTAGTGATGGCGTTGAGCCCCCTGTAGTCCACGCAGAACCGGGTGGTCCGATCCTTTTTGGGCACGAGAACTACAGGGGAGGCCCACGCGCTTTTGGACGGCGGATCACCCCCAGCTGCAACATCTCATGGATCTCCTGGCGCATAATCTGCTGCACCTCCTCAGAGATCCGATAAGGTGTCCCCGTAACGGGGCGTGATTCCCGGTGTCCACCTCATGGACTGCCAACTTGGTCCTTCCGGGTCGGTTAGTGAACACGGCCCGAAAGGATTCCAGAGTGGTCAGCAACTGCAACTGCTGGGAGGCGGTTAGCGAGGCATTTACCTCCATGTCCTCAATGGACCCATTGGCCTGGGCTTGGGCCAGCATGTCCAGGAGGGGATCCTCCTCCCCATCCTCGGGCAGGTTGCAGACCGGTAGGACGCAGGCTTCACGTTCGTGATGGGCCTTCATCATGTTGACATGAAAGGCCTTGCGCCTACCCCGAGTGTGGTCAAGCGTGACCACGTAGGTGACTGGGTTGAGCTGTTGGTGCACGACGTACGGGCCTTCCCAGGCTGCCTGAAGCTTATCCTTTGGTACGGGGACCAGCACCCACACCTTTTGACCCACCTGGTAGGTCCGCTCCCGGGCGTTCTGGTCGTACCAGTGCTTCTGGTCAGCCTGAGCCTGCGTCATGTTGTCATGCACCAACTGCGTCAAGGTCTGCATCTTGTCGCGGAAGCGCATGACATAATCCACGATGGACACTTCCGTGGGGTTTGGCTCATCTTCCCAGGATTCTCTTATCAACCCAAGGGGTCCCCGGACTCGCCTGCCATACAGGAGCTCGAAGGGGGAGAACCCCGTCGAGGCCTGCGGGACTTCTCTGTAGGCAAACAGCAGGTGTGGGAGGTACCGCTCCCAATCGCGTCCCTGGGTCTCAACCAGCATGTGGAGCATCTGTTTGAGGGTACCGTTAAAGCGTTCACACAAACCATTGGTCTGTGGGTGATACGCACTCGATACCATACGCGTCACCTGCATTTTGCTGCAGAGAGCCTTCATTAGGCGAGACATAAATTGGGTCCCTCGATCGGTAAGCATCTCCCTGGGAAATCCTACCCGTGAAAAGATGGTCACCAGTGCATCCGCCACCTTATCTGCCTTAGTTGAGGACAGAGCTACTGCCTCCGGGTACCGGGTAGCGTAGTCTACCACAGTAAGGATGTATTGCTTTCCAGAGCTGCTGGGGACGGCCAGCGGGCCCACAATGTCCACCGCGATCCTCTGGAAAGGCTCCTCTATCACTGGCAACGGGATCAGGGGAGCCTTAAGAGCAGGCCCCGCCTTCCCCACTCTTTGACAGGTGATACAGGAGCGGCAGTAGTTAGTCACATCTGTCCCCATCTTGGGCCAATAGAAGTGTTGAGACAGCCGTGCCTTAGTTTTGCTGATCCCCAAGTGTCCAGCGAGTGGAATCTCATGGGCAATCCTCAACAACTCACCTCGGAACTGGTGCGGGACGACCAGCTGTTTTTCCCTCAACCTCTCCTTTTGGGAATCTCCGGGTACTGTCTCCCGGTACAACCTTCCTCGTTCCCAGAACACCCTCTCCTTATCAGTCACGGAGATGGGCGTCTCGGCGAGGTGCCTCAAGTTCTCCAGGCTCGCATCTGAGTGCAGAGCGGCCTGGAACTCCTGGCTGGAGGCAGCCAGAAGTGACATCAGGGTTCCTTCTTCACTGGGACCCTCTGGGACCGGCTCTGGGTCCACCTCTGGTTCAGTCTCTCCTGTAGCGGAGGAGGGTCCAGATGGCAGGGCGCTACCTGCGATCCGGGCACTCTGACTGCGGGTGACAGCAGCTACATATGCAGTCTCCCCGGGGATTTCTATAGACCCATCAGCCTGCGCTGCTATGGGCTCTACCTCCCCATCCACCCCCAACACTTCAGGAGCAGTGCTACTTATGGGCCAGTTACCTTCCTCGGTGGCACTGGTCAGGGTCATGGCGTCACCTTCCTCCCGGTTCCCATGCACCTCCCCATTTCCTTGAGCACTGTCACTTGCTCCTGCTAGGGGTTCCTCAGCCGTCTCACTCCGCAGAGCGACGGGACTGAACGCTCCTGTACCTGTGGACACATCTACCACTTCAGAGAAAGGGTTAACAGATTCAGATGGCACAGATACATCACTATCAACATCATTCCTAGGGAAAGAAAGGTTATCGGTTGCATAATCACTTCGCAAAGCATTGGCAGGTAACACATTCAGTTTCCCATCATCATCAACATCATGGTTAACGTTAACCTTATTATCAGATTGGGGAGGGGTGTCAGGGACATAGTACGCGACCATCCTCCCCAGATCAGTCCCCAATAAAACATCAGTGGGCAGGTTTTCGGACACCCCCACTTCCTTCACCCCGCTCCCGGCACCCCAGTCAATGAAAACTCGGGCTATCGGCAAGGGGTAGTGGACGCCCCCAATCCCGGTGATAGTTAAGGTTTTCCCCAGAATCAACTCTTCAGGGGCCGCCAGTTCGGGTCGGATGAGGGTTCGTTCAGCCCCGGTGTCCTTGAGGCCTGTAGCAAGACGGGCCCCCACGCGGACGGGCTGCACGTTGTCATCAACCCTCCCCACCACACCACCCACCAAAAGAACAGAGGCGTTGGGCCCGGAGGCCTTGGCTGGGGGGTTCTTCTGCCTCTCCGGACAGGTGGCGCTGATGTGTCCTGTCCGTTTACAGGAGAAACACTGGCGGGGGTCTGATGTAGGCCTGGCGCTGGCAAAGGGGATAGTGCCTCCAGAGGGACGGCTGGCAGGGGCACTGGGGCTGGTCGCAGGCTTACCCCCTCCCCAGCGGGCGGTGACGGGCTTCCGCACCTCGGTTTTCCGGTTGGCCTCATAGCTGTCGGCGATCCGTGCTGTTCTGACCGCGTCCTCCGGTTCTCGGTCCAGGATGAACTGTCGGACCTCAGCTGGGCACAGATGCAGGAACTGGTCTTTGATCATCAGGTCCCTCAGGTTCTCAAAGGTGTCAACTGACAGTCCATGGATCCACTGGTCAAAGTGGTTCCTGAGTCCTTGCACCACATCGCTATAACTGTCGTGTGGGCCACGTTGGAGGTTCCGGAACTTCTTTCGGTATACCTCAGGGGTTAGCTGGTACTTGGCGATCAGGGCCTGCTTGATGGCCTGATAGTTGTCATCTTGATCCGGCGTGAGTGAAGCAAACGCCTCCAGAGCTTTGCCCTTTAGCCCGGGAGTCAAGTACCTGGCCCATTGGTTGTCAGGCAGCCGGTACTGTCTGCAGACTTTCTCAAAGGCCCGCAGAAAAGTGTCCAAGTCTCCGTCCTTTTCCATCACGGGAAAGTGCTCTGGCCGGGGCTTGGGACTCTGAGCGCTGGTCGGCTCTCTCTTGAGCTTTCTGGATCAGCTTCAGGCGTTCTTCATGGTCGTCAGTGGAGAGTCCCTCCAGGGCCGCCTGCAGGTAAGGGTCCATCCCGCCCTGGGTGTAAGCAGTCAGGGGTTGGGCCTCTGCTCCTGCGGCACCACCTTGGCTTGGGCCGGCTCCTGCGCCCTCCTCGCTCTGAGCGTGGTCCCGTGCCATCAGGGCCTGGATCACTGCGGCCTTGGTTTGGTCCATGGGGACAATCTGCCTCCACTCGCATATGGCTAGAAGAGTTTCCCTGCTACTCCGATTATACCAGTCGAATCCCCTCGTAGCCATGGTTGCCAAATAAAAGATAGGATAGAAAAACAAAGAGAAGAGAGGGGTAACCGCAAGTACACACAATTGTCTCAGGACTAATAAACACTGAGTCTGTTCTCCAAAACTTTAGTTACAGGGTCCCTGAAGAACCGTGCAAGTTTTTTAGTGAATGGAATGATTGCTCAAACCAGATCACTAATGCTCTATAATCCCACCGCTGCCACCAATATGTGACGAAACGTGCACACGGTTCGCCACACGGTAGCCCGGGGTATCACGGCTTGTGATCCCTCCGTGTCGCAAATGTGACGAAAACGCGCACACACACGACGGCTGCTGCCGTCCGACCCAGTAAACTGCAGGGATTTATAATTATCCCACTTCCACTTAGGAACTTGCAGCTCTCTGGCGCCCCCCTTACCCTCAGGTCAGTCCGGGAACTGCACCTAGGATAATTAGTCGCCAGACGGGTCACTTGGATGTGTGCTGGCTATTGGGCACGCTGCAGTGAGGGAATTATAATTACTCCGGGCCGCGGCCGGGCAATACTCTTATAAAACCCGCTCCGTCACTGCCAACGCCACCCCATAGGTCAACACTTTACACCCCTTCTTTTAAGCTGCCACCAGCTACAATTTTCTTGGAACAATTTATCAAGAGGGTCCGCAGCAACCCCAAAACAGTAGCGTAGTGCTTCAGGCACGTGCAAATTCGTTTATAGAGCAGGAGAATCAAACTAATAATTTTATAGGTTTATTCCTTAAAAAAACAGGCAGTGCTTATACAATATAAAAAGATGGAACAAACTGAGACAATATCGTTATGTACAAGGCAATTAGAAAATAAAAGGGGTTAACATAAGGAAGATCAACTTACAGTTCTTAGATCATAGTAGGCAAGCCATGCGGTCGGGGAGGGGAGACATCACAATGCATCACAGAGCTGCTATAAGTCTGGTGTCCAGGGAAGATCTGAGCCAGAATACCTGGCCCCTACCTTATAGACCTGTGGCCGTGACATCATAAACGGGGTGGAGTTACCAGGGTCCTCCTCTTGCTCTAAGGGTTACTCTTAGTGTAAGGTTCTGTGTACATGTTCCTGAAACTCAGTTTGTTCGTCAGCCATTTTACTTTCTGTCTTGCTGCAGCTATCTTGCCCTCAGTCAAAATGGAGTTTCCAGCTTGCATGTTCCCGCCCTGATTCTCTCCTTTTGCTTCTTAAGCAGCCACAGCTGAGCAATCAGTGCTTCAGAATATAGCCTGCAGTGAACCTGTGACCTGACTCCTAAAGCCTTGGACCTTGTACTCCAGCTATTCCTACTGAGGAACTCTGAAGCACTTGTGGACTCTGAACCCTGCTCTTTGAAAGACCCACGTTTGCATGGACTTACGGTAACAGAGAAGAAGATCCTGGACCTGTTGTGGAGAGTGATTGCTGAGCTTAGATTACTCTGGCCTGCTGTGTCTCCTGCTTCTGTGTCTGCAAACTGTGTGACTATTTTTGCCAACTTGTATGAAGTAATACAAGACTTTCTATATCAAACCTGTGTCTCATGTATTTTCATCGCACCCAAGCACAAGACGCTATATGAACTGTACTACATACATTACAAGATTCTGAAGCCAAAACGTTAGTGTCTGCTGGGTCTGGAAAGGCTGTGTCTGCTGTAACTGGATATCGGATGTCCGTTTGTACTTTCTGTGATGACAGTGGTTGTGACTTCTCACAACCATTCCAGGTGAGCAATTCCCTTAAGTGTTTTTTTTTCTGCAGTGTTACCACAGGTAAACACTATTGTTTTTTTTGTTTTTTTTTCTTTTCTCTTTTTTGTCTGCTGTAACTGTGGATATCAGATGTCCGGGTGAACTTTCTGTGATGATAGTGGTTGTGACTTCTCACAACCATTCCAGGTGAGCAGTTCCCTTAATTTTTTTTCTCTCTGCAGTGTTACCACAGGTAAACACTATTGTTTTTTTTTTCTCCTCTCCTCTTCTTCCAGTACTCCTGTCTTAAAAGATCTGGAAAATGGAGGCCCGCATAAAGGAACTTTGCGGAGTGACTGATAATATCCTTGCAGATTTGCAGAATATAAAGACCCGTTTTTCAAGCCTACAGGACCTCACTAATCACAATTTGCAAGTGTTTGGACAGACTGCCCAGGATTTGCGAGCCAGGATTGAGGTTCTAGAAGAGCGAGTCCAGGCTCCTGCCGTAGCCCCGAGTTCTGGGATTCCCAAGTTGCCCCCTTTTCGTTTTGGCGGTGAACGTGAGAAATTCAGGGATTTATTAATCAATGCAATCTTTTTTTTCTGCACATGCTTCACAATTTCCCACTGAACGATCTAAGGTGCTTACTATAATTATGTTGCTTACCAACAAGGCTTTGATGTGGGCAAACCCTCTGATTGAGACCGAGGATGATTGTTTGAATCACCTTGATGCTTTTATTTCAGCCATGGGGCAGGTGTTTGATGACCCCAATCGAGGTGCAACAGCTGAAGCAGCCATGTTAGCTTTGCGCCAAGGTAAGCACTCGGTAGCTGAATATGCCTTGGATTTCAGGAGATGGGCCCTTGATACCACCTGGGACAGTTCTGCCAAAAAATCTATTTTTCGAAAGGGGTTATCTCCACTGATTAAGGATGAACTTGCTCGTGCCACCCTCCCACTGCGTTAGGTGACTTTATTAACTACTGCATCCGTATTGATACTCGTCTGACTGAACGCAGGCAAGAGAGATGGTTCGAAAGCAATCGCACTAACCTTTTCCTACCTTCCTCTCCAGCTAAGGAACCTTTGAGTAGGATTACACGGGAACCTGAACCTGAACCCATGCAGGTAGACTCTTTACAACGACGGGTTAGTGATGCACGCAAGGAACATCGTTTTAAGGAGAATCTATGTTTCTATTGTGGTAAGTCAGGGCACTTCATTATAAACTGCCCCAGCTGTTCTCGTAAGACTACTGCAGCACTCATTCACTGTGAGTGTTGCGAGAGGGGATCTGTCAGGTCCGAGCCTCAGGCTCCAGAGAGATCTGCAGCAACAGATCTTGATTTCTCGGACTTAAACTCCGTTACCTCTGAGGACGTTGACTGTGTAAACGCTGCCATTTTTCAAGTTTCCTCAGCGGTGTCCCAGCTGAGTTGTAAGAAAAACAATTCTCATTGCTTTCTTTCCATCAAACTCTGGGTTGACTCAGCTTGGGTGTCTAGCTCTGCTATGATCGACTCAGGGGCAAGTGGAAATTTTATGGATGTCTCCTTTGCTCTGAAACAGGGGATACGTTCAGTGAAGAAGGCTACTCCAGTACAGATGGAAACTGTGGATGGCTCCCTGCTGACCTCTGGACCAGTGGATCAGGAAACGGAGCCTTTGAGGGTCCTTATGGGTAAAGATCATCAAGAGAAACTGTCCTTTATGCTTATCTCTTCTCCCCACTTTCCCATTATTCTAGGGCTACCATGGCTGCAGGCTCAGAATCCTACCATTAACTGGGAGACCAAGGAATTACACTTTCCAGAGAAACAGATGAGTCCAAAAGTTTCAGCTTGCTCTGTTCCTAAAGGAACCATGTCAGTCCCTGAACTACCAGCTGTATACCAGGACTATGTGGATTTATGTGACAAGAAGAACGCTGACCAGCTTCCTCCTCACCGTCCATGTGATTGTCCAATTGAATTATTGCCTGGAGCAGAGATACCTTTTGGTAAGATCTACCCCTGGCGGGGCCCGAGCTAAAGGCTTTAAAGGATTACATAGACGAAAATCTAGCCAAGGGCTTCATACGCCCCTCTTCATCTCCTGCAGGTGCACCCATCTTCTTTGTAAAGAAGAAAGATGGATCTCTGAGACCATGCGTAGACTATAGGGAACTCAATAAGGTTACTATTAGAAACCGTTATCCATTGCCTTTAATCCCTGAGTTATTGGAGAGAGTGCGACATGCCAAAATTTTCTCTAAACTAGATCTTCGTGGGGCCTATAACTTAGTCCGTATTAGACCTGGGGATGAATGGAAGACTGCATTCAGGTCACGCTATGGACACTTTGAATATCTAGTTATGCCTTTTGGTCTGAGTACCGCCCCAGCCACTTTCCAACACTTGGTGAATGACATCTTCAGGGATCTCCTAGATACATTCGTGGTAATTTATTTGGATGATATTCTAATTTTTTCTAACTCCACAGAGGAACATCATGGACATGTGAGAATGGTCTTGGAACGTCTAAGACAAAATCATCTTTACATCAAACTTGAAAAGTGTGAATTCCATAGGACCGAAATTCAATTTCTGGGGTATGTACTGTCTACACAAGGAATTAGTATGGATGGAAGCAAAACCCAAGCCATCAAGGATTGGCCAAGTCCTAGAAATGTGAAGGAGGTACAGCGCTTCATCGGGTTTGCCAACTTCTATAGACGTTTCATTAGAAATTTCTCTGAGGTAGTGTCACCTATCACCCAACTTACCCGGAAAGAGTCTAGGTTCTCCTGGACTCCCCAAGCCCAGGAAGCATTTTCCCGTCTAAAAGATAAATTTACCACTGCACCTATCTAGTACATCCCAACCCCGAGCTTGCCTTCATAATAGAGGTGGATGCTTCAGACTGTGCCGTTGGAGCTATACTCTCTCAGAGAACAGGTGAGAAGAATGTCTTGCATCCCTGTGCCTTCTTTTCCCAGCAGTTGTCTTCGGCTGAGAGGAACTACGATGTGGGCAATAGAGAGTTGTTGGCCATTATTGCCGCCTTCAAAGAATGGAGACACCTTCTTCAGGGAGCTGCACAGCAAATAGTCGTCCTGACAGACCATCGTAACCTTGAGTTTATCAGGTCGGCTAAGTGCCTGACTCCTCGCCAGGCTCGCTGGAATCTTTTCTTAAACCAATTTAATTTTATCATTTCTTATAGACCAGGATCGCGCAATGGAAAGGCTGATGCACTCTCTAGGATTTACTCAGCAGAGACACGTCCAATTACTCCTCCTAAGACTATTCTTCCTGACTCTAGATTCCTAGGAGTAATTCATAATCAAGACCTACTTAAGGACATCAAGGAAGCATACCATGCGGATTCCTTTTTGGCACAACCCCCAAGGGACGTAAGTCTTGTCTTTAAGAATGGTGTGTGGATTCAGGGACAACGCCTGTATATTCCTGAAACAGTCAGATTGAGAGTATTGCAACTCATTCACGATTCCAAGATAGCTGGGCATAGAGGAATTCTAAAGACACAGGAATTTCTCTCTCGTTTCTTTTGGTGGCCCACTTGCAGGAAGGATGTTTTAAACTATGTCACTTCATGTGAAGTCTGTGCAAGATGCAAAACACCTCGCTCCTCACCAACTGGTCTGTTACAGCCTCTTCCCACCCCGTCCCGCCCGTGGGGATCCATTTCTATGGACTTCATTGTGGAGTTACCAACCTCTCAAGGGAAGAACACCATTCTAGTGGTGGTTGACCGTCTAACAAAGGCAGCTCATTTTATCCCTTGTGTCGGCTTACCCACTGCAAAACAGACATCAGATTTGATGATTAAAGATGTGTTTCGCTTACATGGAGTACCGGATGAGGTTATTTCGGATCGAGGGGTGCAATTCACTTCTAGGTTTTGGCAAAATTTCTGTGCAGCATTGGACATTAAAGTAAACCTTTCTTCTGCTTTTCATCCCCAGACTAATGGACAGACCGAACGAACCAATCAAACCCTGGAGCAGTATCTCCGCTGTTTATCTGCACCTACAGGATGATTGGGTGGATCTACTTCCATAGCTGAGTTCTCGTATAACAACTCTCAGAGTGCTCCTAGCAGTCTCCTTTTACTTAATCTAGGTTATCATCCAACATTCTACCACGATTTCCTAGAAACGCCTTTACCAGCAGTGGCTGAAGAATCACGTCTTTACAGAAGAATATGGATCTTCTAAAGGAGAATCTGGAATCGGCTCAGGAAAGTACAAGAAAGCAGCAGATAAATTTCGTAAACCTGCACCCCTTTCAAGGTAGAGACTGGTCTGGCTGTCAACCAGAAATCTTAAGTTAAGGATTCCATCGTCTAAGTTGGGACATAAGTACATTGGACCCTATAAATCAGTAAATTATAAGTGCCGTTGCTTGTCGTCTTCAACTGCCAGAACTATGAGATTCACCCTGTCTTTCATGTATCCCTACTAAAGCTGCGAACCATTTTGGACTTGTCACGCGGTCTTATGATATGTGTACATGTCAGTAAACTATTCTTAAAAGAACAACACTCTATACAACATATAGATTAGCAACATCAGCATGTAAATATAGAATAGATTTACCTGACACGATATCCGTTGAACTCAGGGTTAATCTTGAGGACTTGATACACTGTCACAGGAAAGAGGAGGACCGGGGGTTCTAACCTGACCCTAAACTGGGGTCCTAACTAATCCCTCACCTTGGAGGTACTGATAATGGTTCAGAGGTCCAAGTCTCCAGCCTAACCCTGTCTCCTATCAGTCCCTGAACCCTGTAATCAGTCCTAAGAAGGATTCTGATTACCACCAAAGGGATATGGGCTGATCTCTGCTAAATACACAGATTAGACATATAAGACAGACTGGAGAAAACACAGACTTGCATACACACTCAAACACAGAAGGAACATAAATGATCTGGGATATTAAACTCTAAGCAAGGTGAGCTTAAAACAACTAAGGAGCTCTTTAACTTAAGTCTATACAGATACAATCCTATCTGTGGTCTGCATGAAGAATTTCACTGGCAACTCCCAACACAGACAACCAGAGATTTAAAGGAAACCAATCAACAAATAATTAATTGCAGCCGGGAGAAACTGCACCCAGTCCCAGAACTGAGCACAGACAGAATTAACTCCCTAACTGCCAAACACAAAGAAACAGCAACTCAGCTGTGAGAAGTCAGAATGTGCAACCGCGACGATCTTCGTGGCGATGCACACATGACAGTACCCCCCTTCTACGAGGGGCCTCCGGACCCTCAGGGCCAGGTTTGCCCGGGTGAGTTCTGTGGAAGGTCCGCACCAAACGATCTGCGTTAATGTCAGACGCAGGAACCCACGTCCTCTCCTCTGGACCATACCCCTTCCAATGCACCAAGTACTGAAGGGACCGGCGATTCAGACGTGAGTCAATGATCTTTGACACTTGAAACTCCAAGTTACCATTGACCACCACTGGAGGAGGAGGTAGAGGTGATGGTATGACTGGTGCCACGTACCTCTTAAGTAATGACTTGTGGAACACATTGTGATTTTAAACGTAGGAGGGAGGTCCAGACGAAATGCCACAGGATTAATTATGGAACTGATCCTGTACGGCCCGATGAATCTGGGGCCCAGCTTCCAGGAGGGAACTTTAAGTTTTATATTCCTGGTAGACAACCATACCAGATCGTTCACATTAAGATCTGGACCAGAAACTCTCCTCCTATCAGCCATACGTTTATAACGGTTCCCCATAGCACTCAGATTATTCAATACACCTCTCCACACTGAAGCAAGTGACGACGAGAAACGCTCCTCCTCAGGAACCCCAGAAGGGCCCCCCCCATTGAATGTACAAAACTGGGATGAAAACCATATGCCCCAAAAAACGGGGACTTACCAGTGGACTCGCTCCGCCTGTTGTTAAGAGCGAACTCTGCCAGAGGCAAGAAAGAAGACCAGTCCTCCTGGTTCTCTGAGACAAAACACCGAAGATAAGTCTCTAGGCTTTGATTCAGACGCTCTGTCTGACCATTGGTCTGCGGATGAAAAGCCGAGGAAAATGACAATTGCATCCCCCGACGTAAACAAAATGCCCTCCAAAACTTGGACACAAACTGAGACCCCCTATCTGACACCACATCAGAAGGCAACCCATGAAGTCTCACAATCTCCCCAATGAACACCTGCGCCAGAGTTTTAGCATTAGGGAGGGCAGGAAGAGCAATGAAATGTGCCATCTTACTGAACCTGTCAACAACCACCAGTATGACAGTCTTCCCTGACGACTGAGGAAGGTCCGTGATGAAGTCCATAGACAAATGAGTCCATGGACGCTCCGGAAGTTTCAAGGGTAAGAGGGTCCCAGACGGACGGGTATGAGGGGTCTTAGAGCGAGCACAAACCCCACAGGACGCGACAAAAGTTAAAACATCTTTATTAACGTTAGGCCACCAAAACCGGCGAGAAAGGAGATCTAAAGTAGCCTTACTCCCTGGATGTCCTGCTAAAGCAGAATTATGATGTGCCTCAATAACCTTTTGTCTCAACTGATTTGGGACAAACAGTCTCCCTGGAGGTCCTGCAGGGGCGTCCCCCTGAGCCTCTAACACCTCCTCCTCAAGCTCAGAACATACAGCCGACACTACCACCCCCTCCTGAAGGATAGGAATCGGGTCATCCATTTTCCCGGCCCCTGGGAAACTGCGAGACAAGGCATCCGCCTTAACATTCTTAGATCCAGGGCGATAAGTGACAACAAAATTAAACCTGGTAAAAAACAACGACCATCGAGCTTGTCTGGAATTCAGACGCTTAGCAGATTCCAAATACAGCAGGTTCTTGTGATCAGTAATGACGGTGACCGGGTGGACTGCCCCCTCCAAAAAGTGACGCCATTCTTCAAAAGCCAACTTAATGGCCAAAAGTTCCCTATTGCCGATATCATAATTCCTTTCGGCGGACGACAATTTTTTAGAAAAGAAAGCGCACGGATGCCATTTACCAGGGGACGGACCCTGGGACAATATTGCACCCACCCCTACGTCAGACGCGTCCACCTCCACAACGAACGGCTGTGATGCATCTGGTTGGATGAGAACGGGTGCCGAAGCAAAACATTTTTTCAAAGAGGAAAAAGCTTGGCAAGCTTTGTCCGACCATTTAGAAAAATCCGTCCCTTTTCTTGTCATGTCAGTGAGAGGTTTGACAACAGATGAGAAATTACAAATAAATTTCCGGTAGTAGTTAGCAAACCCCAGAAAACGCTGCAGAGCCTTAAGATCCTCTGGCTGATCCCATTCAAGCACTGCTCTCACCTTTTCAGGGTCCATACGGAAACCGGAGGCTGACACCAAGAAACCCAAAAACTGAAGTTCCTGTACGGCGAATACACACTTTTCCAGTTTGGCGTATAGTTTATTGTCTCGCAAGATCTGCAACACCTGTCTCACATGCTCCTGGTGAGACACAAGATCTGGTGAGTAAATTAAAATGTCATCCAAATATACGACCACAAACAGCCCCACCAGGTGACGAAAAATGTCATTAACAAAATGTTGGAATACTGCTGGTGCAGTAGTCAGACCAAAAGGCATGACAAGGTTCTCATAATGTCCCTCCGGCGTGTTAAACGCCGTTTTCCACTCATCCCCCTCTTTTATCCTAATCAGATTATACGCCCCCCTGAGATCCAATTTAGAGAACCATTTGGCGCCAACAATTTGATTGAAGAGATCAGGAATCAGAGGGAGTGGATACGGATCTCGAACAGTAATCCGATTAAGTTCGCGGAAATCCAAGCAAGGGCGTAGGCCTCCATCTTTTTTCTTCACAAAGAAGAACCCCGCGGCCACTGGGGAAGATGAAGGTCTAATATGCCCTTTGGCCAGACTTTCCGAAATATAATCTTTCATAGCCTGCCTCTCAGGACCAGAAAGGTTATATAACCTAGCTTTAGGTAACTTAGCATCAGGAAGTAAATTAATAGAGCAGTCATACACGCGATGAGGAGGCAACTCCTGACACCCTCCTCAGAGAACACATCCCCAAAGTCCTCCAAAAAAGGAGGCAAAGTACTAGGCACGACCGCACTGATGACTGTGTTCATGCAGTTACTTTTGCAAAACTCCCCCCATTGGCTTATATCTCTGGACTGCCAATTAATCACAGGGTTATGTTTAACCAACCAAGGAAGTCCCAACACAATAGGAGTAGGTAGACCCTCCAACACATAACAAGATAATAGTTCCCTATGTATTGCCCTACCCGAAGGTCAATGTTATGAACCTCATGAACAAAGCTACCTTGGCCGAGAGGCCTGGCGTCAATGGAGAATATAGGGATCGGTTTGACCAATACACTCAGATGCATACCTTGAGCCTGAGCAAACTGAGCGTCAACCAGATTAGCCCCGGACCCACTATCAAGAAGAACAGAAAATCTCTCCACTCTCGTACCAACCACCACCTCCACTGGTACAAGGAACTGAGAAGAACTAGCGGACGAAATACATACTCCCAGGTTGTCGTCCACCACACAACCTGGGATTAACAGTTTTCCGGCGACTTTTTGCTCAACAAGGCACGGGATGGACATCCCCCAACAAAATGTCCCTCTTTCCCGCAGAAGAAACACCTTCTAGTCCTGCGGCGTACCGCCAATCCCCTCCTACGAAAGGATGTCCCTCCCAACTGCATAGGCTCCTCCGAACAGACAAGGGGAACCTCAACATAAGGGACTTTAGTAGTAGGTGGAGTAACAACAGGGGGCGGAGTTACCTCGCACCTCTCCCGGAGCCGTCTATCAGTACGGATAGCTAGGGCCATAGCAGCCTCCAGTGATGGAGGAGAATCATACTGAGCCAAAACGTCCTTTAATTTGTCAGAAAGCCCATGACAAAACTGGCTCCTAAGAGCTGGGTCATTCCACTGAGTATCTGTGGCCCATCTACGGAACTCAGAAGCAAATTCCTCCGCCGGACGATCTCCCTGCTGTATCTTACGTAATTTTGTCTCAGCAAGAGAGACCCGATCTGGGTCATCATATACCAAACCCAGGGCAGTAAAAAATCGATCTACTGACTGTAGAGCCGGGGATCCCGGAGGAAGGGAGAAGGCCCAGGATTGAGGGTCCCCTTGTAGGAGCGAGATAACAATTCCCACTCTCTGCTCTTCACTCCCTGATGATCGAGGCCGAAGCCGAAAATACAATTTACATGCTTCCCTGAAGGTAAAAAATTTGTCTCGCCCACCAGTGAACCTGTCCGGGAGAGCTACTTTAGGTTCAAATCTGGTTTGCTCCGAGGGAGACAAAACTTTGGACTTAATGTCCGTCAGCTCCATGGATAATCCTGCAACTGCAGAGCCAGCTGGGCTACTGGATCCATGACAACTGGGAATAATTTTATGGGCAAGTGAAAATGTCACGCGGTCTTATGATATGTGTACAATGTCAGTAAACTATTCTTAAAGAACAACACTCTATACAACATATAGATTAGCAACATCAGCATGTAAATATAGAATAGATTTACCTGACACGATATCCGTTGAACTCAGGGTTAATCTTGAGGACTTGATACACTGTCACAGGAAAGAGGAGGACCGGGGGTCTAACCTGACCCTAAACTGGGGTCCTAACTAATCCCTCACCTTGGAGGTACTGATAATGGTTCAGAGGTCCAAGTCTCCAGCCTAACCCTGTCTCCTATCAGTCCCTGAACCCTGTAATCAGTCCTCAGAAGGATTCTGATTACCACCAAAGGGATATGGGCTGATCTCTGCTAAATACACAGATTAGACATATAAGACAGACTGGAGAAAACACAGACTTGCATACACACTCAAACACAGAAGGAACATAAATGATCTGGGATATTAAACTCTAAGCAAGGTGAGCTTAAAACAACTAAGGAGCTCTTTAACTTAAGTCTATACAGATACAATCCTATCTGTGGTCTGCATGAAGAATTTCACTGGCAACTCCCAACACAGACAACCAGAGATTTAAAGGAAACCAATCAACAAATAATTAATTGCAGCCGGGAGAAACTGCACCCAGTCCCAGAACTGAGCACAGACAGAATTAACTCCCTAACTGCCAAACACAAAGAAACAGCAACTCAGCTGTGAGAAGTCAGAATGTGCAACCGCGACGATCTTCGTGGCGATGCACACATGACAGTTACCAACTCTCAAGGAAGAACACCATTCTAGTGGTGGTTGACCGTCTAACAAAGGCAGCTCATTTTATCCCTTGTGTCGGCTTACCCACTGCAAAACAGACATCAGATTTGATGATTAAAGATGTGTTTCGCTTACATGGAGTACCGGATGAGGTTATTTCGGATCGAGGGGTGCAATTCACTTCTAGGTTTTGGCAAAATTTCTGTGCAGCATTGGACATTAAAGTAAACCTTTCTTCTGCTTTTCATCCCCAGACTAATGGACAGACAGAACGAACCAATCAAACCCTGGAGCAGTATCTCCGCTGCTTTATCTGCCACCTACAGGATGATTGGGTGGATCTACTTCCATTAGCTGAGTTCTCGTATAACAACTCTCAGAGCGCCTCCACTAAACAGTCTCCTTTTTACTCTAATCTAGGTTATCATCCTAACATTCTACCACGATTTCCCATAGATAACGCCCTTACCAGCAGTGGCTGAAAGAATCACGTCTTTACAGAAGAATATGGATCTTCTAAAGGAAATCTGGAATCGGCTCAGAAAGGTACAAGAAAGCAGCAGATAAATTTCGTAAACCTGCACCAGCTTTCAAGGTAGGAGACCTGGTCTGGCTGTCAACCAGAAATCTTAAGTTAAGGATTCCATCGTCTAAGTTGGGACATAAGTACATTGGACCCTATAAAATCAGTAAAATTATAAGTGCCGTTGCTTGTCGTCTTCAACTGCCCAGAACTATGAGAATCCACCCTGTCTTTCATGTATCCCTACTAAAGGCTGCGACACCCAATACGTTTCCTGGACGTTCTCTCCTTGCCCTGACCCAGTGCTAGTCGATGGTCAGGAAGAATTTGTGGTGGAAAGGATTTTAGATTCCAGGTTGTATAGAAATCAGTTACAATATCTGATTAAATGGCAGGGCTACCCAGTGGAGGACAACTCATGGGAACCGGTCAATAACGTTAATGCTCCTCGCTTGCTCCGTCAGTTTCAACAGAGGTACCCACACAAGCCTGGTCTGAGGTCATCCGGAGGTTGTCCCTAAGGGGGGAGTAATGTAAGGTTCTGTGTAATATTCCTGAAACTCAGTTTGTTCGTCGGCCATTTTGCTTTCTGTTTTGCTGCAGCTATCTTGCCCTCAGTCAAAATGGAGTTTCCAGCTTGCATGTTCCCGCCCTGATTCTCTCCTTTGCTTCTTAAGCAGCCACAGCTGAGCAATCAGTGCTTCAGAATCTAGCCTGCAGTGAACCTGTGACTTGACTCCTGTAAGCCTTGGACCTTGTACTCCAGCTATTCCTACTGAGGAACTCTGAAGCACTTGTGGACTCTGAACCCTGCTCTTTGAAAGACCCACGTTTGCATGGACTTACGGTAACAGAGAAGAAGATCCTGAATCTGTATTGGAGAGTGATTGCTGAGCTTGGATTACTCTGGCCTGCTGTGTCTCCTGTTTCTGTGTCTGCAAACTGTGTGACTATTTCTGCCAACTTGTATGAAGTAATACAGGACTTTTCTATATCAAACCTGTGACTCCTGTGTTTTCATCGCACCCAAGCACAAGACGCTATATGAACTGTACTACATACATTACACTTAGTTCAGAAAACTCAAAACTTTCATAAATAAGAGATGGAGTCTCTACAGCGATGCAGAGCATACCATTGTACTCCGCAAGATGTTGGCGTGCATTTAAGTCTAAACGCAGAGTGCCTGGGTGGATCGGCTAAGCAGAAATCTGTTTCTTAGGTTCTGCTGGTGCCAGCGCTTAGAAACTTCACTGATCCCTGGATTCACCGATGAATTGGCAGATATGAAAATTTCATACTTATACACAGGAGTCAAGATTTTTGATCTTGAATAACTACCATGCAACAAAGGAACAGACCATGCGGCTTGTTAGCCGCTTTCAGCCGGCCTCCCTGTGGGGGCTAGCCACCTGGAATCAGATTACACAGAGTGTGTAGTGAGCTGAAGGGGGGGGGGAAGCCCACAGGCTGCGAAGCCTAATGAATGCAGTAGCTATGGAGACTTCTAGAGAAGTACAGGATATGGAGCTTGCAGGATCATCACACACCTGTACTTTGTATCTCCCCCACCTCATTGTAGATTGTAAGCTCTCACGAGCAGGGGCGGCTGATTCTGCTTTAATTATTGTATTGTTAACGTTGTTACTTATACTTGTGTTTTGAAACTGTTAGGCTATGTGCACACGTTGCGGATTCCTAGCGGTTTTGCCGCCACGAAACCGCGGCAAAACCGCATACACAATACAACATATTATGACCTATGAGATTCCGCAATGCTGTGCACATGCTGCGGGTTTTTCCGCGGCGGAATCACATCGAGGGAGAATCCGCAGCATGCTCATTCTTTTTTACGGAACCGCGGCGCTTCCGCCGCCATAGGAATGCATTGAACCACTTTCCGCATGTGGCTGTGCCCACCATGCGCAAAGTAAGCGGTTCATGTGCGGATGGTACCCGGGGTCTGGAGGAGAGGCGACTCTCCTCCACGCCCTGGGTACCATATCCATGTAAAAACAATAATTAAAATAAAAAATAGTGATATTCTCACCTTCCGGCGGCCCCCGCAGCTTTTCCGCCTCTCAGTGACGCTCCCGGCCAATCCCGTTCCCAGTAATGCATTGCGAGAGTCACCCCAGATGACGTACGGTCTCGCGTGATGCTACGTCATCGGGGTGATTGTCGCAAAGGACGCCTGGGAACGGGATTGGCCGGGAGCGTCGCTGAGAGGTGGGAAAGCTGCAGGGGCCGCCGGAAGGTGAGAATATCATTATTTATTATTTTTACATTAGATCTTTTCACTATTGATGCGACATAGGCGGCATCAATAGTAAAAAGTTGGTCACACGAGTCAAACACTTGTTTGACTCGTGTGACCAACCTGTCAGATCACTTGTAAAACGCTAGTGTTTAGCGGGAATACGCATACCTATAATATGCGTATTTCCCGCGGCAGGGAGGTGCGGAATTGCCGCGGAAATTTCCATGGCAATTCCGCAATGTGTGCACATAGCCTTACACTGTAAAGCGCTGCGGAATATGATGGCGCTATATAAATAAAGATTATTATTATTAGTGTGGAGGTCACGTGTAGCTTACAGAGTGGGGGTCTTGTGCAGGGTACGGTGTGGAGGGTCACGTGTAGTGTACGGAGTGGGGGTCATGTGTAGTGTACTGAGTGGGGGTCACGTGTGGCGTATGGAGTGGGGTAATGTTTAGCGTACGGAGTGGGGGTCACATGTGGCGTACGGTGTGAGGTTCACGTGTGGTAGTGTGGGGTCACGTGTAGCGTACAGTGTGGGGTCACGTGTGGCGTATGAAGCGGGGGGTCACGTGTAGCGTACAGAGTGGGGGTCACGTGTGGGTACGGTGTGGGGGTCACGTGTAGCGTACGGTGTGGGGTCACGTGTAGCGTACGTGTGGGGGTCACGTGTAGCGTACGGTGTGGGGGTCACGTGTAGCGTACGGTGTGGGGGTCACGTGTAGCGTACGGTGTGGGGGTCACGTGTAGCGTACGGAGTGGGGGTCACGTGTAGCGTACGGTGTGGGGGTCACGTGTAGCGTACGGAGTGGGGGTCACTAGTGTAGTGTACGGAGTGGGGGTCACGTGTAGTGGTATGGGGGTCACGTGTAGCGTATGGTGTGGGGGTCACGTGTAGCGTACGGTGTGGGGGTCACGTGTAGTGTACGGAGTGGGGGTCACGTGTAGTGGTATGGGGGTCACGTGTAGCGTATGGTGTGGGGGTCACGTGTAGCGTACGGTGTGGGGGTCACGTGTAGTGTACGGAGTGGGGGTCACGTGTAGTGGTATGGGGTCACGTGTTTGCGTATGGTGTGGGGGTCACGTGTAGCGTACGGTGGGGGTCACGTGTAGTGTACGGTGTGGGGGTCACGTGTAGTGTACGGGTGGGGGTCACGTGTAGTGTACGGAGTGGGGGTCACGTGTAGTGGTATGGGGGTCACGTGTTTGCGTATGGTGTGGGGGTCACGTGTAGCGTACGGTGTGGGGGTCACGTGTAGTGTACGGTGTGGGGGTCACGTGTAGTGTACGGAGTGGGGGTCACGTGTGTGTACGGAGTGGGGGTCACGTGTAGTGGTTATGGGGGTCACGTGTAGCGTACGGTGTGGGGGTCACGTGTAGTGTACGGTGTGGGGGTCACGTGTAGTGTACGGAGTGGGGGTCACGTGTAGTGTACGGAGTGGGGGTCACGTGTAGGTGGTATGGGGGTCACGTGTAGCGTACGGTGTGGGGGTCACGTGTAGCGTATGGTGTGGGGGTCACATGTAGTGTACAGAGTAGAATGTCGCGCACGCGCACCACCTGGTTGTTATGGTCAGTGTGTTGCCATGGTGATTCCTCTCCAGCGTTGCTGTGAGAGGGACGTCTGGGAACGAGGCAGGAGGAGGTGCCTGTTGATGACGCAGGGGGCGCGGCGTGGTGACGTCCCTGATCCTGCTCTCAGCTGCGGCCTCACTCCCGGTGTCTGCGGTATTCCGGTGAGTGCGGGATTGTGGAGACGCGGGTCATCCCGTGCTGCGGTACCGGCCGAGGATAACGACGACGTCATAGGAGGCCGGTCACTATGGAGGAGGAGGACGGGGAGGCCGGTCACTATAGAGGAGGAGGATGGGGAGGCCGGTCACTATAGAGGAGGACGGGGAGGCCGGTCACTATAGAGGAGGAGGACGGAGAGGCCGGTCACTATAGAGGAGGACGGGGAGGCCGGTCATTATAGAGGAGGAGGACGGGGAGGCCGGTCACTATAGAGGAGGAGGACGGGGAGGCCGGTCACTATAGAGGAGGACGGGGAGGCCGATCACTATAGAGGAGGAGGACGGGGAGGCCGGTCATTATAGAGGAGGACGGGGAGGCCGGTCATTATAGAGGAGGAGGACGGGGAGGCCGGTCACTATAGAGGAGGACGGGGAGGCCGGTCACTATAGAGGAGGACGGGGAAGCCGGTCACTATGGAGGAGGAGGACGGGAGGCCGGTCACTATAGAGGAGGAGGATGGGGAGGCCGGTCACTATAGAGGAGGACGGGGAGGCCGGTCACTATAGAGGAGGAGGACGGGGAGAGGCCGGTCATATAGAGGAGGACGGGGAGGCCGGTCAATAGTAGAGGAGGAGGACAGGGGAGGGAGCCGGTCACTATAGAGGAGGAGGACGGGGAGGCCGGTCACTATAGAGGAGGACGGGGAGGCCGATCACTATAGAGGAGGAGGACGGGGAGGCCGGTCATTATAGAGGAGGACGGGGGAGGCGCGGGGTCACTATAGAGGAGGAGGACGGGAGGCCGTCATATAGAGGAGGACGGGGAGGCCGGTCACTATAGAGGAGGACGGGGAGGCCGATCACTATAGAGGAGGAGGAGCGGCAATAGAGGAGGGAGGCCGGTCACTATAGAGGAGGACGGGAGGCCGATCACTATAGAGGAGGAGGATGGGGAGGGCCGTCACTATAGAGGAGGAGGACGGGGAGGCCGGTCACTTATAGAGGAGGACGGGGAGGCCGGTCACTATAGAGGAGGACGGGGAGGCCGATCACTTATAGAGGAGGAGGATGGGGAGGCCGGTCACTATAAGGAGGAGGACGGGAGGCCGGTCACTATAGGAGGAGGGGAGGCGATCACTTAAGGAGGAGGACGGGGAGGCCGGTCACTATAGAGGAGGACGGAGGGCCGTCACTATAGAGGAGGACGGGAGGCCGATCACTATAGAGGAGGAGGACGGGGAGGCCGGTCATTATAGAGGAGGACGGGGAGGCCGGTCACTATAGAGGAGGACGGGGAGGCCGATCACTATAGAGGAGGAGGAGGGAGGCCGTCATTATAGAGGAGGACGGGGAGGCCGGTCACTATAGAGGAGGAGGACGGAGGAGGCCGGTCACTATAGAGGAGGACGGGGAGGCCGATCACTATAGAGGAGGAGGACGGGGAGGCCGGTCATTATAGAGGAGGACGGGGAGGCCGGTCACTATAAGAGGAGGACGGAGAGGCCGATCACTATAGAGGAGGAGGATGGGAGGCCGGTCATTATAGAGGAGGAACGGGAGGGCCGGGTCCATAGTAGAGGGGAGGACGGAGGAGGCCGGTCACTATAGAGGAGGACGGGGAGGCCGATCACTATAGAGGAGGAGGGGAGGGGCAGAGAGCGGGTCGTTATAGAGGAGGACGGGGAGGCCGGTCACTATAGAGGAGGACGGGGAGGCCGATCACTATAGAGGAGGAGGATGGGGAGGCCGGTCATTATAGAGGAGGACGGGGAGGCCTGTCACTATAGAGGAGGAGGACGGGGGAGGCGGTCACTATAGAGGAGGAGGATGGGGAGGCCGGTCACTATAGAGGAGGACGGGGAGGCCGGTCACTATAGAGGAGGAGGACGGGAGGCCGGTCACTATAGAGGAGGAGGGCGAGGCCGGTCACTATAGAGGAGGAGGACGGGGAGGCCGGTCACTATAAGAGGAGGAGGACGGGGAGGCCGGTCACTATAGAGGAGGACGGGGAGGCCGATCACTATAGAGGAGGAGGACGGGGAGGCCGGTCACTATAGAGGAGGAGGACGGGGAGGCCGGTCACTATAGAGGAGGAGGACGGGGAGGCCGGTCACTATAGAGGGAGGAGGACGGGGAGGCCGGTCACTATAGAGGAGGAGGATGGGGAGGCCGGTCATTTTAGAGGAGGACGGGGAGGCCGGTCACTATAGAGGAGGAGGACGGGGAGGCCGGTCACTATAGAGGAGGAGGATGGGGAGGCCGGTCATTATAGAGGAGGACGGGGAGGCCTGTCACTATAGAGGAGGAGGACGGAGGAGGCCGGTCACTATAGAGGAGGAGGATGGGGAGGCCGGTCATATAGAGGAGGACGGGGAGGCCGTCACTATAGAGGAGGAGGATGGGGAGGCCGGTCACTATAGAGGAGGAGGACGGAGAGGCCGGTCACTATAGAGGAGGAGGATGGGGAGGCCGGTCACTATAGAGGAGGAGGATGGGGAGGCCGGTCACTATAGAGGAGGAGGATGGGGAGGCCGGTCACTATAGAGGAGGAGGACGGAGAGGCCGGTCACTATAGAGGAGGAGGATGGGGAGGCCGGTCACTATAGAGGAGGAGGGGCGTAATAGAGGGAGGGAGCCGGTCACTATAGAGGAGGACGGGGAGGCCGGTCACTATAGAGGAGGAGGACGGGGAGGCCTGTCACTATAGAGGAGGAGGATGGGGAGGCCGGTCACTATAGAGGAGAGACGGGGAGGCCGGTCACTATAGAGGAGGAGGACGGGGAGGCCGGTCACTATAGAGGAGGAGGACGGGGAGGCCGGTCACTATAGAGAGGAGGAGGGAGCCGGTCACTATAGGGAGGACGGGAGGCCGGTCACTATAGAGGAGGAGGACGGGGGCCGGTCACTATAGAGGAGGAGGACGGGGAGGCCGGTCACTATAGAGGGGGGACGGGAGCGTCACTATAGAGGAGGAGGACGGGGAGGGCCGGTCACTATAGAGGAGGACGGGAGGCCGGTCACTATAGAGGAGGAGACGGGGAGGCCGGTCACTATAGAGGAGAGGACGGGGAGGCCGGTCACTATAGAGGAGGAGGACGGGGAGGCCGGTCACTATAGAGGAGGAACGGGAGGCCGTCACTATAGAGGAGGAGGACGGAGGAGGCCGGTCCATATGAGAGACGGGAAGGTACTATCGAGGAGGGCCGGTCACTATAGAGGAGGAGGACGGGGAGGCCGTCACTTAAGAGGAGGAGGACGGGGAGGCCGGTCACTATAGAGAGGAGGAGGGGAGCCGGCACTATAAGGAGACAGCAAAAACGGAGCGGTCACTATAGAGGAGGAGGACGGGGAGGCCGGTCACTATAGAAGGAGGAGCGGTCAATAGAGGAGACGGGGCCGGTCACTTAAGAGAGAGGACGGGGAGGCCGGTCACTATAGAGGAGGAGGACGGGAGGCCGGTCACTATAAGAGGAGGAGGAGGGGAGGCGGTCACTATAGAGGAGGACGGGGAGGCCGGTCACTATGAGGAGGAGGCGGAGCGGTCACTATAAGAGGAGGACGGGGAGGCCGGTCACTATAGAGGAGGAGGACGGGGAGGCCGGTCACTATAAGAGAGGACGGGAGGCCGTCACTATAGAGGGAGGACGGGGAGGCCGGTCACTATAGAGAGGAGGACGGGAGGCGGTCACTATGAGGGGACGGAGGCGTCACTATAGAGGAGGAGCGGGGAGGCCGGTCACATAGAGGAGGAGGACGGGAGGCGGTCCTAAGAGGAGGAGGATGGGAGAGGCCGGTCACTATAAGGAGGAGGACGGGGAGGCCGGTCACTATGAGACGGGGAGGCCACAAAGAGAGGAGAGAGCCGGTCACTATAAGAGAGGCGGAGGCGTATAGAGGGAGGACGGGAGGCCGGTCACTATAGAGAGGAGGACGGGGAGGCCGGTCACTATAGAGGAGGGACGGGGAGGCCGATCACTATAGAGGAGGAGGACGGGGAGGCCGGTCACTATAGAGGAGGAGGACGGGGAGGCCGGTCACTATAGAGGAGGAGGACGGGGAGGCCGGTCACTATAGAGGAGGAGGACAGGGAGGCCGGTCACTATAGAGGAGGAGGACAGGGAGGCCGGTCACTATAGAGGGGGAAGGAGGAGGCCGGTCACTATAGAGGAGGAGACGGGGAGGCCGGTCACTATAGAGGAGGAGAGGGACGGGGATTGGGAGAGCCGGTCACTATAGAGGAGGACGGGGAGGCCGGTCACTATAGAGGAGGAGGACGGGGAGGCCGGTCACTATTGTCACGCTGTCTCTGCGTACCGGAGGTTAGGGGCCTAAGCTGACCCTAAGCTGGGGCCCTGACTAATCCCTCTACCTGGAGGTACTGTTAAAGGTACAGAGGTCCAGGCCGCCAGCGTAATCCCTACCTCCTGAGGATCCCTGAACCTCAGTGATCTAGTCCTGAGAAGGACCCCGATCACAACAACAGGGAACGGGATAATATAAGCGCACACACAGTACTAGACGAACGAGACAGTACAAGGGGAAAATCAACAACCACCTTGCATACAAAACTACACCAAAACAACAGAGGGAACACCAACGGGTAAGGAGATAAATGATAAAGCGAGGAAGGGAAAAAACCACACACAAAGTACACTTCACTCCAAAATACCACAAGCCGCTCTGTTTGTCTGCCAGGAATGCTTTCACCGACACTTCCCTAGCAGACTGGCAGGTATTTGAAGGAATCCCATTACTGCAGCATTAATTGCAGCTGGGCGAGGCTGGCCTCGTCTAGCACAGAGAGAGGGAGAATTAACTCCCTCACTGCCGAAAAACACCCAGCACCAGAAACTCAGCTGTGAGAAGTCAGGCTGTGCAATCGCGACGATCTTCGTAGCGACACACCCGTGGCAGTACCCCCCTTCTACGAGGGGCCTCAGGACCCTCAGGGCCAGGTTTATCTGGGTGAGTAGTGTGGAAGGCCCGAATTAATCGGTCTGCGTTAATATCCGACGCAGGAACCCACATCCTCTCCTCAGGACCATACCCCCTCCAATGAACAAGGTACTGAAGGGACCGGCGATTAAAGCGTGAATCGATGATTTTCGACACCTGAAACTCCAAGTTACCATTGACCACCACAGGAGGAGGAGGTAAAGGTGACGGTATCACCGGCGCCACATACCTCTTAAGCAACGATCTGTGGAACACATTGTGAATTTTAAATGTAGGAGGGAGGTCAAGACGGAATGCCACCGGATTAATTATAGCACTGATCTTGTATGGCCCGATGAACCTGGGACCCAGTTTCCAGGAGGGAACCTTAAGTTTTATATTCTTGGTAGACAACCATACCAGATCGTTCACACTTAGGTCCGGACCAGACACTCTCCTCCTATCAGCCATACGTTTGTATCTGTTCCCCATAGTACTTAGATTGTTCAGCACTCCTCTCCACACTGAAGCAAGTGATGACGAAAACCGTTCCTCCTCATGAACCCCAGAAGAGCCCCCCCTATTGAAAGGACAAAACTGGGGGTGAAAACCATATGCCCCAAAAAACGGGGACTTACCCATGGACTCGCTCCGCCTATTATTTAGAGCAAATTCCGCCAGAGGCAAGAAAGAAGCCCAGTCCTCCTGGTTCTCTGACACAAAACACCGGAGATATGTCTCCAAGCTCTGGTTCAGACGCTCTGTCTGACCATTGGTCTGCGGATGAAAAGCCTATGAAAATGACAACTGCATCCAACGCCGTGTACAAAATGCCTTCCAGAATTTGGACACAAACTGAGACCCTCGATCCGACACCACATCGGAGGGTACCCCGTGAAGTCTCACAATCTCCCCAATGAACACCTGCGCAAGAGTTTTAGCATTAGGAAGAGCGATAAAATGTGCCATCTTGCTGAACCTGTCCACTACAACGAGTATGACTGTTTTACCCGAAGATGGCGGGAGGTCCGTAATGAAGTCCATAGACAGATGAGTCCACGGACGCTCCGGGATCCTCAAAGGTAAGAGGGCCCCAGACGGACGGGTATGTGGGGTCTTAGAGCGCGCACAAACCTCGCAGGACGCGACAAAAGTTACCACCTCCCTATGTAAGTTAGGCCACCAAAACCGACGCGAGAGGAGATCCTCAGTTGCTTTACTCCCTGGGTGTCCTGCCAAAGCTGAATTATGGTGTGTCTCGATCACCTTTTGTCGCAAGTGTTCTGGAACAAACAGTCTCCCTGGAGGTCCTACAGGGGCGTCCCCCTGAGCCTCCAATACCTCCTCCTCAAGCTCAGAGCATACTGCCGACACCACCACCCCCTCCTGAAGGATAGGAACCGGGTCATCCGTCTTCCCGGCCCCAGGGAAACTACGAGATAAGGCATCCGCCTTTACATTTTTTGACCCAGGACGATACGTGACGACAAAATTAAACCTGGTAAAAAATAATGACCACCTAGCTTGTCTGGGATTCAGACGTTTTGCAGACTCTAAATACAGCAGGTTCTTGTGATCAGTAATGACGGTGACCGGATGGACTGCCCCCTCCAAAAAATGGCGCCACTCCTCAAAAGCCAACTTAATGGCCAAGAGTTCTCCATTGCCGACATCGTAATTCCTCTCAGCGGATGACAGTTTTTTAGAGAAAAATGCGCACGGATGCCACTTACCAGGGGACGAACCTTGTGACAATACTCCCACCCCTACCTTGGAAGCGTCTACCTCTACAATGAACGGCTGTGACGCATCAGGTTGAATAAGTATGGGTGCAGAGGCAAAGCATTTTTTCAAGGAGGAGAATGCTTGACAAGCCTTGTCAGACCACCTAGAAAAATCCGTCCCCTTTTTTGTCATGTCTGTGAGAGGTTTAACCATGGACGAGAAATTACGAATAAATTTCCGGTAATAATTAGCAAACCCCAGGAAACGTTGTAGAGCCTTAAGATTCTCTGGCAGATCCCACTCAAGAACTGCCCGCACTTTCTCAGGGTCCATACGAAAACCGGACGCTGAAACCAGAAAGCCTAAAAACTGGAGTTCCTGTACGGCGAACACACACTTTTCCCATTTGGCGTACAGTTTATTATCCCGCAAGATCTGTAACACCTGCCTAACATGCTCCTGATGAGACACAAGATCCGGCGAGTAAATTAAGATATCATCCAGATATATGACCACAAACTGTCCCACCAGGTGACGAAAAATGTCATTTACAAAGTGTTGGAACAGCGCCGGGGCATTAGTCAGACCGAATGGCATGACAAGGTTCTCATAATGCCCCTCCGGAGTGTTAAACGCCGTCTTCCACTCATCCCCCTCCTTCATCCTAATCAGATTGTACGCCCCCCTGAGATCCAACTTAGAGAACCATTTGGCGCCCACGATCTGATTGAAGAGATCGGGAATAAGTGGGAGCAGATACGGATCTCGGACCGTAATCCGATTAAGTTCACGGAAATCCAGGCAAGGGCGTAGGCCTCCATCTTTCTTCTTCACAAAGAAGAACCCCGCGGCCACCAGGGAAGAAGAAGGTCTAATATGCCCCTTAGCCAGACTTTCAGCAATATAATCCTTCATGGCCTGCCTCTCTGGACCAGATAGGTTATATAACCTAGATTTAGGTAACTTGGCCTCAGGGAGCAGTTTTACAGAACAGTCATACTCGCGATGAGGAGGTAGTTCCTGACACCCTTTCTCCGAGAATACATCCTCAAAGTCCGCCAGAAATGGAGGTAAGACCCTAGGAGTGACCGCACCGATGACCGTATTAATGCAGTTTTTATTACAGAATTCACTCCATTGGCTTATCTCTCTGGATTGCCAATCAATAACAGGGTTATGTTTAGTTAACCAAGGAAGGCCCAGCACTATAGGAGTGGGAAGACCCTCCAACACGTAACAAGACAAAAGTTCTTTATGTATCGCCCCCACTTGAAGTTTTACATTATGTACAGCTTGCAAAAAACTTCCCTGACCGAGAGGTCTGGCGTCGATCGAGAATATGGGGATGGGTTTAGCCAACACACTCAATCGCATACCTTGAACCCGGGCAAACCGATCGTCCACCAGATTAGCCCCGGCCCCACTATCCAGAAGAACAGATATCTCAGTTCTCGTACCCACCACCACCTCCGCCGGTACGAGAAACTGAGACGAACTTAGGGACGAAATACTTACTCCCAGATTGTCGTCCACCACACAACCTGGGATCAATAGTTTTCCGACGACCCTTTACTCTGCAAAGGACGGGATGGACACCCCCCAATAAAATGTCCCTTTTTTCCACAGAAGAAACAACTTCTTGTTTTGTGGCGCCCCGCCGGTCCCCTCCCCCGAAATGATGTCCTTCCTAATTGCATAGGCTCCTCTGGACTGACCAGGGGAACCTCCATATAAGGGACCCTTGAGGAAGGTGGAGTCATCACAGGGGGCGGAGTTACCCCGCACCTCTCCCGAAGCCGTCTGTCAATACGAATAGCAAGGGCCATAACGGCTTCCAGTGACGCGGGAGGGTCATACTGAGCCAATACATCCTTTAATTTGTCAGATAAACCTTGACAAAATTGGCTCCTAAGAGCCGGGTCATTCCACTGGGTGTCCATGGCCCACCTACGGAACTCCGAACAGAATTCCTCCTCCGGGACGATCTCCCTGCTGGATCCTACGTAACTTAGATTCAGCAATGGAGATCCGATCCGGGTCATCATATACGAGACCCAGAGCTGCAAAAAACCTATCCACTGACTGGAGAGCCGGGGAGCCCGGGGGAAGAGAGAACGCCCATGATTGTGGGTCCCCTTGTAGGAGCGAGATGACAATTCCCACCCTTTGCTCATCACTCCCCGATGACTGTGGCCGCAGCCGAAAGTACAATTTACATGCCTCCCGGAAAACAAAAAACTTGTCCCGCCCCCCAGTGAACCTGTCAGGGAGAGCTACTTTAGGTTCTGGTCCGGCTTGCTCCGGGAGGTACAAAACCTTGGACTTAACGTCCGCCAGCTCCGTGGACAAACTCTGTAACTGCCGAGCAAGACTGGCTACTGGATCCATGGTAGCTGGAGAGAATTTTTTTTTTTTCGGTC
>JARQOD010008943.1:0-33475 GCA_033576555.1 Oophaga sylvatica
TAGGCTGCCTGTCTATGTAAGGGGGCAATTAATTTGGGAGTAGCGAGCTGCCTCCATGCAGTGTACAATGCTTGTGGGCATCAATTTAGTAGGCTGCCTACGTGATAAGGGTGCAATTAATGTTGGGGAGCAGACTGCCTGCCAGACTGTACAAATTGCTTGTGGAGCATACATCTGATAGCTGCCGACGGAAGGCAATAATTGGAGACAGCGCGCCAGGCGTGCAAATGTGTGGACTCACATCTATTAAGCTGACTTATAGGGCAATTATTTGAAACAGAGCTGCTGCCAGGCATGTACAATCTTGTGTGAGCATCCATGATGCGCCGACTTAAGGGCAATTAATTTGGGAGTAGCAGAGCTGCTGCCAGTGACAGTGTACAAATTGCTTGTGTGGAGCATCACATCTGATTATAGGCTGCCTGACTGTGATAAGGGGCAATTAATTTGGAGGAGTAGCAGAGCTGCCTGCCAGCGACAGTGTACAAATGCTTGTGTGGAGCATCACATCTGATTAGTAGCTGCCTGACGTGATAAGGGCAATTAATTTGGTAGTAGCAGAGCTGCTGCCAGTGACAGTGTACAAATTGCTTGTGTGGAGCATACATCTGATTAGTAGGCTGCCTGACTGTGATAAGGGGCAATTAATTGGAGAAGCAGAGCTGCTGCCAGGACAGTGTACAAATTGCTTGTGTGGAGCATCACATCTGATTAGTAGGCTGCCTGACTGATAAGGGGCAATTAATTTGGGAGTAGCAGAGCTGCCTGCCAGTGACAGTGTACAAATTGCTTGTGTGGAGCATCACATCTGATAGTGGTGCCTGACTGTGAAAGGGGGCAATTAATTTGGAGGAGTAGCAGAGCTGCTGCCAGGAAGTGTAAAATTGCTTGTGTGGAGCATCACATCTGATTAGTTGCTGCCTGACTGTGAAAAGGGGCAATTAATTTGTGGAGAGCAGAGCTGCCTGCCAGTGACAGTGTACAAATTGTTGTGTGAGCATACATCTGATAGTAGGCTGCCTGACTGTGATAAGGGGGCAATTAATTTGGAGGAGCAGAGCTGCCTCCAGACAGTGTACAAATTGCTTGTGTGGAGCATCACATCTGATTAGTAGGCTGCCTGACTTGAAAGGGGCAATTAATTTGGGAGAGCAGAGCTGCTCCAGTGACAGTGTACAAATTGCTGTGTGGAGCATCACATCTATTAGTGGCTGCCTGACTGTGAAAGGGGGCAATTAATTTGGGGAGTAGCAGAGCTGCTGCCAGTGAAGTGTACAAATTGCTTGTGTGAGCACACATCTGATTAGTGGCTGCCTGACTGTGAAAGGGGGCAATTAATTTTAGGAGAAGCAGAGCTGCAGCCAGGACAGTGTACAAATTGCTGTGTGGAGCATCACATCTGATTAGTGGCTGCTGACTGTGAAAGGGGCAATTAATTTGGTGGAGTAGCAAGCTGCCTGCCAGACAGTGTCAAATTGTTGTGGGAGACACATCTGATTAGTAGCTGCCTGACTGTGAAAGGGGCAATTAATTTGGGGAGAGCAGAGCTCTCCATGACAGTGTACAAATTGCTTGTGGAGCATCACATCTAATAGTAGGCTGCCTGACGTGATAAGGGGCAATTAATTTGTAGTAGCAGAGCTGCCTGCCAGTGACAGTGTACAAATTGCTTGTGTGGAGCACACATCTGATTAGTAGGCTGCCTGACTGTGAAAAGGGGCAATTAATTTGGTGGAGGAGCAGAGCTGCCTGCAGGACAGTGTTACAAATTGCTTGTGTGGAGCATCACATCTGATTAGTTGGCTGCCTGACTGTGAAAAGGGGCAATTAATTTGGAGGATAGCAGAGCTGCCTGCCAGTGACAGTGTACAAATTTTGTGTGGAGATCACATCTGATTAGTAGGCTGCCTGACTGTGATAAGGGGGCAATTAATTTGGTGGAGTAGCAGAGCTGCCTGCCAGTGACAGTGTACAAATTGCTTGTGGAGCATCACATCTAATTAGTAGGCTGCCTGACTGTGATAAGGGGGCAATTAATTTGTAGGAGTAGCAGAGCTGCCTGCCAGGACAGTGTACAAATTGCTTGTGTGGAGCATACATCTGATTAGTAGGCTGCCTGACTGTGATAAGGGGCAATTAATTTGTGGAGTAGCAGAGCTGCAGCAAGTGACAGTGTACAAATTGCTTGTGTGGAGCATCACATCTGATTAGTATGCTGCCTGACTGTGATAAGGGGTCAATTAATCTGTTGGAGAAGCAGAGCTGCTGCCAGTGACAGTGTACAAATTGCTGTGTGGAGCATCACATCTGATTAGTAGGCTGCCTGACTTGATAAGGGGCAATTAATTTGGTTGAGTAGCAGAGCTGCCTGCCAGTGACAGTGTACAAATTGCTTGTGTGGAGCATCACATCTGATTAGTTGGCTGCCTGACTGTGAAAGGGGGCAATTAATTTGGAGGAGTAGCAGAGCTGCCTGCCAGCGACAGTGTACAAATGTTGTGTGGAGCATCACATCTATTAGTAGGCTGCCTGACTGTGATAAGGGGCAATTAATTGTTGGAGAAGCAGAGCTGCATGCCAGGACAGTGTACAAATTGCTTGTGTGGAGCATCACATCTGATTAGTATGCTGCCTGACTATGATAAGGGGGCAATTAATCTGTTGGAGAAGCAGAGCTGACTGCCAGTGACAGTGTACAAATTGCTTGTGTGGAGCATCACATCTGATTAGTAGGCTGCCTGACTGTGAAAGGGGCAATTAATTTGGAGAGTAGCAGAGCTGCCTGCCAGCGACAGTGTACAAAATGATTGTGTGGAGCATCACATCTATAGTAGGCTGCCTGACTATGATAAGGGGGCAATTAATTTGGTGGAGTAGCAGAGCTGCCTGCCAGTGACAGTGTAAAATTGCTTGTGTGGAGCATCACATCTGATTAGTAGGCTGCCTGACCGTGAATAAGGCGGCAATTAATTTGTTGGAGTAGCAGAGCTGCCTGCCAGTGACAGTGTACAAATTGCTTGTGTGGAGCATCACATCTGATTAGTAGGCTGTCCTGACTGTGATAAGGGGCAATTAATTTGGAGGAGTAGCAGAGCTGCCTGCCAGCACAGTGTACAAATTGCTTGTGTGGAGCATCACATCTGATTAGTAGCTGCCTGACCGTGATAAGGCGGCAATTAATTTGGCGTAGTAGCAGAGCTGCCTGCCAGTGACAGTGTACAAATTGCTGTGTGGAGCATCACAACTGATTAGTAGGCTGCCTGACTGTGATAAGGGGGCAATTAATTTGGTGGAGTTAAGATAAGATAGCGAAGGTTTGGCACACGAGTCGAAAATGTGAAGTGAACGGGGTCCAGGATCCCTTAAATCATAATGTCAAATGAACACTGCACTCGTAGAGAAAAAAATTATTTTCAAGGAATTTATTGAATAATATTTAGAAAGCGACAAGTAATATTGACGTTCGCCTAAACTCGGCCTTGATCACACAGTCGCTGCAAAAAATGGAAAGTAAATATATAACAAGTGACACAAGGAAATATATACATATTTACACAAATACATACAAATATATACAATTATATAGAAATATGGAACCAAGAAACCGTGTCATAGTATATGATTGATCGAATAGTAGGCATAGAGTTCAATCTTGATTAACAGGACATAGACACAACCTTAGTAAAGGAGATAATGGTAAGTAAAAAATAATAGTACACTGAGATATCAGAACCCGGTATAATGTACATGTTCATAGACACCTACCCTTATTGTGGTTGTCTAAAGGAGGTAGTTCTGGACATCCTGTAACAGGACTAGTCCTGGATAGAAGAGTTTGGTCTTTATTATAGGTACTAAAATAGATCAGGGTAGAGTAAATCATGAATGTCATGTATTATATATTCCATATATAATCATATTTGGGGTAAAAGAATATTGCAATAATAATCAAATTGGTACCTTTAGAGACACATATAAAGTCTGTCTGAGGAATGATCCTGTAGGAAATGGGGTCAGGATCATGTATATGCGGTCTGGATCTCAGTAGCAGACTGCTCATGATAGGGTAGAAATCATACAGTTATAATGTGTCAATGTGGGTATAGATATATATTGTGGCTAAAAATATTTACCAGTTATATAATGGTAGGAGACCAACCGGAGTGCTTGGTAGCATGTATGGTATACAAATGCGGTTATGCTGTAAATATAGGAACAGGTGATGGTAAAAAGTGCAGAGTTGCTAAATATATTAGTCTAAAGTGGCAGGAGCTCACATATATATATGTGTGGCCAGTTATATTTACCAGTTGTAGAGTAATAGAAGGGCAGCTGCAGCGCTTGTTAGCATGTGCTATAAGACTGTGGATATAAGACATAGATAACAGTGAAGATAAAGAGGTGCTGACAATTGTACTTATCTTATCCTAGGAAAATAGGAGCTCACATCCGTTGGTGGTGGTGTGGGATTAAATCCAGGGCATTGGTGGCCCAGTGTGAACGCTGGCACATCAGTGCCTAAGCTGGTGGGAGCTGTAATGAGCTCTCAGCAGCGCTATAAGAAGCGCTGGCTGGTCACATGGCCGGACGTGACGTCACACGCCGGCGCATGCGCAGTAGGAGTGTGTCAGAGAACACCTACAAAATAGCGTTTGTCCAGAGTGGAGGCAGGGTGTGATGATTGCGAGTCGGCGCCTGCCAATAGGTGCTAATAGGGAAAGCACATCTTGCTAGATCGGCGCTGCTAGGTGGCAGTAGTAGTGACAGATAGGAATTGTGATGAGTCAGAACGCTGTCTGAGTGGCAAGGGGTAATCACAATAGTTGTAGTCACTTAATTCTATGGCATAGTGGTGTGTAATAGCCCAAAAATATGAATGATAAGCAAATAGTCAGGAACAGTAAATAATAATAAATAACATATAAATTATGGCATGGTGATGTAACAGTCCACAATGAGTATAATAGGTAAATAATCAGTAGTACAAAAGAATAGTGGGGCAGTAGGTAAAATAACAAATGGATGGACAGGATAAATAATAGATAATATGTAAATAATAGAAGTAAAAATGCATAAATAAATAAATAATGGAAATAAATCATAAAATAAGCAGATGAATATAGATAACAGATAAATCATGGAGGTAAATCATAGAAACAAATCATAAAAATAACATAATCGTGGTAGGAGTCCAAACAAAAAATTGTCGCTGAATGAAAGAAAAAGAATGAGTGGGGGGGGGGAAAGGGGGGTTGGGTGTGGGTCTTACCATCTCAAGTGTAGAAAAAAGCCAGAGTTATGGGGACTTATGGGTTGTTCTGGGGGAAGAAAAGGAAATTACATTAGCCAGTCCATCTCCCTATTCAATCCCCTGGGGTGTAGTGTGTCAAGGGTATATATCCAGTATGCTTCACGTTGTTTTAGTAGCCTAATGTGGTTACCACCCCGTCTGGGTCTGGGGACACTTTCTATAACTTGGAATCTCAATTGGGCTACGTTGTGCTTGGCCTCTTTGAAATGGGCTGGTACTGGTAGCCAAGTTTTTTCACATCGAATAGTTGACTTGTGACCTGAAATTCGGTCCCTGACGGCCTGAGTTGTTTCACCCACATATAACAGGCCGCAGGGACATTTAATGATGTACACAACAAATTTAGATTCGCAAGTAAAGTAGTCATTGATGGGGAAGGATTTGCCAGTGCGGGGGTGTACCACTTCGTTGCCTCTGATGATATTGGAACAACTCATGCAGTTCAAGCAGGGGAATGTTCCTGTTCTTTTATGACCAGTTAGAGTCCCAATGGTGGATAGTTTGCAGGAGCCAACGTCAGCTCTAACCACTTTATCTCTGATGTTTTTAGCCCGTCTTGTACACATGAGTGGTGGGTCATTGAATGTCTGGATACCGGGGTATGCTTTGGTAAGAATTGGCCAATGTTTTCTTATCAGGTTGTGCACCCTACGCATGGATGGGTGATGGTTGTGTACAAATGGGATGCGTGGGTTTTTATTGGTACGGGTAACGGTGTTGGGTGTGCCTACCTCATCTATGCCTCTCCTAGATTCTGAGTTAAGGAGGTCAATGGGGTAATTACGTACCTTAAATTTATTGGCCATTTCATGTATTCTAGTCACTCTGAGTTCTGGGTCAGATACAATTCTGGTGACCCTTTTGAATTGTGATCTTGGTAAACTATTCTTCATTGGATCAGGGTGACAGCTGTTGTATAAAAGCAAACTGTTGCAATCAGTAGGTTTGGTGTAGATATCCGTGCTCAATCGGCCCTCGGTATTTTTAATAACACGGGTGTCAAGGAATGTTACATTCCTGATGTCATGTGTTATGGTAAAGGTCAGCTCAGGTGTCACAGTGTTGATGTCATTGAAAAATTTAAGGAGGCTCGATTCATTGCCATTCCAGATACAGAAAATATCATCTATGTATCTAACCCACATGGTAGCATGTTGTTTGAATGTGGGGTTGGGATATACATATTCTTGCTCAAACCTGTCCATGTAAATGTTAGCGTAGGCCGGTGCTACGTTGGACCCCATTGCGGTCCCGCACGTCTGTATATAAAATTCATCGCCAAAAAGGAAATAGTTCTCCCTCAGGACCAAATTGAGTAGGTCTAGGCATAGCTGGTGGGTCCCACTATCCACATTAGCTTCCTGTAAGGTGAGTGATACTGCTCTGATGCCCTTTTCATGAATGATGGATGTGTACAGGCTGTTCACATCCATTGTGCATAAGATGCTATTGGGGGGAATGCTATTAGTAGCGTGTATTTTATTCAAAAAGTCGCCTGTGTCCAGGATGAAAGACTCAGTCAAATGGGCATGTGGTGTTAGCAGTTTATCGAGAAAGATGGATAAGGGATTCAGAATGGAGTCCGTGGATGCTACAATCGGGCGTCCCGGCGGGTTATGGAGATTTTTGTGTATTTTAGGGAGAATATACAGAATGGGGGTGATTGGATGGTGGTTGAGCAAGAATGTCCTTGTCTTACTATCAATAGTTCCCTGTTCAAGGTGATTATCAAGGACCATGTTAATTTTATTTCGTATGGAGCTGATTGGGTCCGTGTTGACCTTTTTATATGTCGTGGTATCACTGAGTTGTCTCCTGATTTCAGAGGTGTAATAGCTCCTATTCATGACCACAATGGCTCCACCCTTGTCCGCAGGTTTTATAACAATATTGTTATTATTTTTAAGTGACTCTAAGGCCTGTTTCTCCAGGGGATTCAAATTGTGGCGGACAGGGAGAAGACCTATCTGTTGGTCGTGAATGGCTTGTCTGATGTCTCTGTCTAATAACTCAACAAAGGTCTCGACTGCATGATTAGTCTTAGGTGGCATGAAGTTACTGGGTTCCTTAAACCAAGATTATCAATGGAAATACTAGGTCCGCCGTTACGGTCAGGTATTGTGCCAACAGAATTAAGATTGGGTACAGTGTTCCCTGAAAAGTGTACCTTAAGTCTAATGTTCCGGTAGAAGCGGTGAAGGTCCTTCTCTAGTTGGAAAGCATCCCATTTGGGAGTGGGACAGAATGATAGGCCCATATTTAACACCTTATATTCAAGGGGGGAAAGAGAATAATCAGAAATATTCACAACTATGTTTGGACTCCTACCTGTGATCTGAGGATCATCTGGTGGTCCGCGTCTCTTCTTCCTTGACCTCCGTGTTGTCGTGTAGTTTGTCCTAAAAAAGCTGGTCTTGTGATTTGAGCACCACCAGTTTCGCTGCCGGAGCCTGCGGAGGAACCCCCTGCAGGTGAGGAGCCCCCTGATGGGTAATAACCCCCTTGTTGTCGGCGGTATTTTGGACGTTGTCTTCGAGGTAGTGGGTCCTCCCATCTGTAGACTCTGTTGGATAGATAGTCCTCAGTGTCCCTTTGGAACTTAGCCCTTTTCCTTTCTTCTAATGTCTTTTGATGGGTAGATAGGATGGAGTCCACTTTGTTTTTGAGGGTTGTGAATTCGGAGGAACTCAAAGTAGCTGTAAGTTGTGTCTCAATTGTTGTGATCTTTTCTTCCGTCTCCTTGATTGCTTCCTGGAGGTGTTCTATGGTTAGTAGGATCAGATCAAGGGAGCACTTGTTGAGGATTTTTTGGAATGTTTCACAATATTTCACGTTATCGGCGAACAGTGTAGGGCGTAAATGGCTACGTAGGCCACGAGGAATTTTGCCTTGTCTGTGATATTCCCCCAGAGTGGCACAGTGTAGGTCATATGAAATAAGTTTTTTCTTCTCCTTTTCCCAGTCCCGTGTCTTAACGTCCTTGCTTGGGATATGTAGAAAGTCAGTTTTGCTTCTTATCTTAGATAGAATTGTTGAGCCCGAAGCCTCGTCATATGCATATGTGGAAGTTGACATGGATTCCGTCGGTGCACAAACCAAAAATTAGAATGTAGATAAGATAGCGAAGGTTTGGCACACGAGTCGAAAAATGGTGCAAGTGAACGGGGTCAAGGATCCCTTAAATCATAATGTCAAATGAACACTGCACTCGTAGAGAAAAAAATTATTACTTCAAGTGAATTTTATTGAATATATTTAGAAAGAGCGACAAGTAATTTGATGTTTCGGCCTAAACTCGGCCATTGATCACACAGTCGCTGCAAAAAATGGAAAGTAAATATTATAACAAGTGACACAAGGAAATATATACATATTTACACAAATACATACAAATATATACAATTATATAGAAATATGGAACCAAGAAACCGTGTCATAGTATATGATTGATCGAATAGTAGGCATAGAGTTCAATCTTGATTAACAGGACATAGACACAGCCTTAGTAAAGGAGATAATGGTAAGTAAAAAATATAATAGTACACTGAGATATCAGAACCCGGTATAATGTACATGTTCATAGACACCTACCCTTATTGTGGTTGTCTAAAGGAGGTAGTTCTGGACATCCTGTAACAGGACTAGTCCTGGATAGAAGAGTTTGGTCTTTATTATAGGTACTAAAATAGATCAGGGTAGAGTAAATCATGAATGTCATGTATTATATATTCCATATATAATCATATTTGGGGTAAAAGAATATTGCAATAATAATCAAATTGGTACCTTTAGAGACACATATAAAGTCTGTCTGAGGAATGATCCTGTAGGAAATGGGGTCAGGATCATGTATATGCGGTCTGGATCTCAGTAGCAGACTGCTCATGATAGGGTAGAAATCATACAGTTATAATGTGTCAATGTGGGTATAGATATATATTGTGGCTAAAAATATTTACCAGTTATATAATGGTAGGAGACCAACCGGAGTGCTTGGTAGCATGTATGGTATACAAATGCGGTTATGCTGTAAATATAGGAACAGGTGATGGTAAAAAGTGCAGAGTTGCTAAATATATTAGTCTAAAGTGGCAGGAGCTCACATATATATATGTGTGGCCAGTTATATTTACCAGTTGTAGAGTAATAGAAGGGCAGCTGCAGCGCTTGTTAGCATGTGCTATAAGACTGTGGATATAAGACATAGATAACAGTGAAGATAAAGAGGTGCTGACAATTGTACTTATCTTATCCTAGGAAAATAGGAGCTCACATCCGTTGGTGGTGGTGTGGGATTAAATCCAGGCATTGGTGGCCCAGTGTGAACGCTGGCACATCAGTGCCTAAGCTGGTGGGAGCTGTAATGAGCTCTCAGCAGCGCTATAAGAAGCGCTGGCTGGTCACATGGCCGGACGTGACGTCACACGCCGGCGCATGCGCAGTAGGAGTGTGTCAGAGAACACCTACAAAATAGCGTTTGTCCAGAGTGGAGGCATGGTGTGATGATTGCGAGTCGGCGCCTGCGCAATAGGTGCTAATAGGGAAAGCACATCTTGCTAGATCGGCGCTGCTAGGTGGCAGTAGTAGTGACAGATAGGAATTGTGATGAGTCAGAACGCTGTCTGAGTGGCAAGGGGTAATCACAATAGTTGTAGTCACTTAATTCTATGGCATAGTGGTGTGTAATAGCCCAAAAATATGAATGATAAGCAAATAGTCAGGAACAGTAAATAGTAATAAATAACATATAAATTATGGCATGGTGATGTAACAGTCCACAATGAGTATAATAGGTAAATAATCAGTAGTACAAAAGAATAGTGGGGCAGTAGGTAAAAAAATATTTCTGATTATTCTCTTTCCCCCCTTGAATATAAGGTGTTAAATATGGGCCTATCATTCTGTCCCACTCCCAAATGGGATGCTTTCCAACTAGAGAAGGACCTTCACCGCTTCTACCGGAACATTAGACTTAAGGTACACTTTTCAGGGAACACTGTACCCAATCTTAATTCTGTTGGCACAATACCTGACCGTAACGGCGGACCTAGTATTTCCATTGATAATCTTGGTTTAAGGAACCCCAGTAACTTCATGCCACCTAAGACTAATCATGCAGTCGAGACCTTTGTTGAGTTATTAGACAGAGACATCAGACAAGCCATTCACGACCAACAGATAGGTCTTCTCCCTGTCCGCCACAATTTGAATCCCCTGGAGAAACAGGCCTTAGAGTCACTTAAAAATAATAACAATATTGTTATAAAACCTGCGGACAAGGGTGGAGCCATTGTGGTCATGAATAGGAGCTATTACACCTCTGAAATCAGGAGACAACTCAGTGATACCACGACATATAAAAAGGTCAACACGGACCCAATCAGCTCCATACGAAATAAAATTAACATGGTCCTTGATAATCACCTTGAACAGGGAACTATTGATAGTAAGACAAGGACATTCTTGCTCAACCACCATCCAATCACCCCCATTCTGTATATTCTCCCTAAAATACACAAAATCTCCACAACCCGCCGGGACGCCCGATTGTAGCATCCACGGACTCCATTCTGAATCCCTTATCCATCTTTCTCGATAAACTGCTAACACCACATGCCCATTTGACTGAGTCTTTCATCCTGGACACAGGCGACTTTTTGAATAAAATACACGCTACTAATAGCATTCCCCCCAATAGCATCTTATGCACAATGGATGTGAACAGCCTGTACACATCCATCATTCATGAAAAGGGCATCAGAGCAGTATCACTCACCTTACAGGAAGCTAATGTGGATAGTGGGACCCACCAGCTATGCCTAGACCTACTCAATTTGGTCCTGAGGGAGAACTATTTCCTTTTTGGCGATGAATTTTATATACAGACGTGCGGGACCGCAATGGGGTCCAACGTAGCACCGGCCTACGCTAACATTTACATGGACAGGTTTGAGCAAGAATATGTATATCCCAACCCCACATTCAAACAACATGCTACCATGTGGGTTAGATACATAGATGATATTTTCTGTATCTGGAATGGCAATGAATCGAGCCTCCTTAAATTTTTCAATGACATCAACACTGTGACACCTGAGCTGACCTTTACCATAACACATGACATCAGGAATGTAACATTCCTTGACACCCATGTTACTAAAAATACCGAGGGCCGATTGAGCACGGATATCTACATCAAACCTACTGATTGCAACAGTTTGCTTTTATACAACAGCTGTCACCCTGATCCAATGAAGAATAGTTTACCAAGATCACAATTCAAAAGGGTCACCAGAATTGTATCTGACCCAGAACTCAGAGTGACTAGAATACATGAAATGGCCAATAAATTTAAGGTACGTAATTACCCCATTGACCTCCTTAACTCAGAATCTAGGAGAGCCATAGATGAGGTAGGCACACCCAACACCGTTACCCGTACCAATAAAAACCCACGCATCCCATTTGTACACAACCATCACCCATCCATGCGTAGGGTGCACAACCTGATAAGAAAACATTGGCCAATTCTTACCAAAGCATACCCCGGTATCCAGACATTCAATGACCCACCACTCATGTGTACAAGACGGGCTAAAAACATCAGAGATAAAGTGGTTAGAGCTGACGTTGGCTCCTGCAAACTATCCACCATTGGGACTCTAACTGGTCATAAAAGAACAGGAACATTCCCCTGCTTGAACTGCATGAGTTGTTCCAATATCATCAGAGGCAACGAAGTGGTACACCCCCGCACTGGCAAATCCTTCCCCATCAAGGACTACTTTACTTGCGAATCTAAATTTGTTGTGTACATCATTAAATGTCCCTGCGGCCTGTTATATGTGGGTGAAACAACTCAGGCCGTCAGGGACCGAATTTCAGGTCACAAGTCAACTATTCGATGTGAAAAAACTTGGCTACCAGTACCAGCCCATTTCAAAGAGGCCAAGCACAACGTAGCCCAATTGAGATTCCAAGTTATAGAAAGTGTCCCCAGACCCAGACGGGGTGGTAACCACATTAGGCTACTAAAACAACGTGAAGCATACTGGATATATACCCTTGACACACTACACCCCAGGGGATTGAATAGGGAGATGGACTGGCTAATGTAATTTCCTTTTCTTCCCCCAGAACAACCCATAAGTCCCCATAACTCTGGCTTTTTTCTACACTTGAGATGGTAAGACCCACACCCAACCCCCCCTTTCCCCCCCCCCCACTCATTCTTTTTCTTTCATTCAGCGACAATTTTTTGTTTGGACTCCTACCACGATTATGTTATTTTTATGATTTGTTTCTATGATTTACCTCCATGATTTATCTGTTATCTATATTCATCTGCTTATTTTATGATTTATTTCCATTATTTATTTATTTATGCATTTTTACTTCTATTATTTACATATTATCTATTATTTATCCTGTCCATCCATTTGTTACTTTACCTACTGCCCCACTATTCTTTTGTACTACTGATTATTTACCTATTATACTCATTGTGGACTGTTACATCACCATGCCATAATTTATATGTTATTTATTACTATTTACTGTTCCTGACTATTTGCTTATCATTCATATTTTTGGGCTATTACACACCACTATGCCATAGAATTAAGTGACTACAACTATTGTGATTACCCCTTGCCACTCAGACAGCGTTCTGACTCATCACAATTCCTATCTGTCACTACTACTGCCACCTAGCAGCGCCGATCTAGCAAGATGTGCTTTCCCTATTAGCACCTATTGCGCAGGCGCCGACTCGCAATCATCACACCCTGCCTCCACTCTGGACAAACGCTATTTTGTAGGTGTTCTCTGACACACTCCTACTGCGCATGCGCCGGCGTGTGACGTCCCGTCCGACCATGTGACCAGCCAGCGCTTCTTATAGCGCTGCTGAGAGCTCATTACAGCTCCCACCAGCTTAGGCACTGATGTGCCAGCGTTCACACTGGGCCACCAATGCCCTGGATTTAATCCCACACCACCACCAACGGATGTGAGCTCCTATTTTCCTAGGATAAGATAAGTACAATTGTCAGCACCTCTTTACCTTCACTGTTATCTATGTCTTATATCCACAGTCTTATAGCACATGCTAACAAGCGCTGCAGCTGCCCTTCTATTACTCTACAACTGGTAAATATAACTGGCCACTAGAGTTGAGCGATACTTTCCGATATCCTAAAGTATCGGAATCGGAATGGTATCGCCGATATCACTAAAATATCGGCGATACCCGATACCGATACCGAAAGTCCCATGTAAGTCTATGGGAACAAAATATCGCAACTAAAAAAACCCCATTCTTTCCTTGTAAACACTAAATATACACACATAGAATACATATATATATATATACATGTCATTGTGACATATATATATACATATATGTATAGTTTATACACTTCTACATAGTAAAATATCCTCTGATTCAATTGCCGGGTAAAGCCGGCTTCAGTGAAAAGACAGAAGCACCCGACATGAAATGACACTTGGTGTACATAGGGTTAACCATGTCTTTTCATGTCGTTTGCTATCTGATTTGCACAAACAATTAAATCAGTCTATGTGTGCAAAATTTCACACCTGTAGGGGTTAATTAAAGGTGTAAATTCGTTGTAAAAAAACCGGACTTTTTTTGCTACGAATTTACACCTTTAATTAACCCCTACAGGTGTGAAATTTTGCACACATAGACTGATTTAATTGTTTGTGCAAATTAGATAGCAAAGGACATGAAAAGACATGGTTAACCCTATGTACACCAAGTGTCATTTCATGTCGGGTTCTGCATTTTCACAAAAGCCGGCAATTGAATTAGCGGCTATTATACTATGTAGAAGTGTATGAACTACAAATATAAATATATATATATATGTGTCACAAATTCAATGACATGTATATATATATATGAGGTGTAAAATTGCTGAAAAAAAATGTCGTGGGCTCCCGCCCTATTTTCGCAACCAGACAGACAAAGCCAGTGAGTGGGGGCAGATAATAATAGCCCAGAGAGGGACCATTATTTTTGCCCCCCCCGGCTACTAACATCTGCCCCCAGACACCCCAGGAAAGACAAATCTATAATTAGATTCGCCCTTTCTGGCACTTTGCCCGTCTATTCCCATTGCCCTGTAGCGGTGGCGAATGGGTTAATATGGGGTTAAAGCCACCTTGCTATTGAAAGGTGACCTTAAGCCAGGTTAATAATTGAGAGCTGTCAATTAGACAACTATCAATTATTAATCCTATTGCATGAAATAAAAATAAAACACACACACTTTAATTAAAAATCATTTTAATGAAATAAAGACACATGTTTTTGACCATCTTTTATTTTACTGCAAAAACCATTTCCTGTAATAAAAATAAAATAAAAAAGCAAAATTATTCTTACCTATCCCATGCACAGTCAGGTCCCACGGTGTAATCCTTCAGAAAGGGTTAATGTTTACTGCAGGGACCGCAGCTAATGCTGCAGCCTCACAGTAAACCCCAAATGAATGAGTTCCTCTCCTGCCTGACAGGAGAGTAAAGGCTGGGTGTCACATAACGATACACCAGCGATCCCGACAACGATATGCACTTGTCAGGATCGCTGGTGTATCGCTACATGATCGCTGCTGAGCTGCCAAACAGGCAGCTCAGGCAGCGATCTGGGACAGCGACACTGCGGGTAACATCGCTTAAGGGCCCGTCTCACATAGCGATATCGCTACCGAGATCGCTGCTGAGTCACTAGTTTTGTGACGCAGCAGCGAGCTCACCAGCGATATCGCTGTGTGTGACATTCAGCGACGATCAGCCCCCCTGCCGGGTATCGCTGATCGTCGCAGAAATGTCAGGACCTTTTTTTGATCGCTGGTTTCCCTCTGACAGGCACGCATCGCTGCGTGTGACAGGCGGGAGACCAGCGATCCGCTGGTATCCAAGGTACACAGCGGGTTTCTAGGCACAGCCCCGCGCCTGGAAACCCGCTGTGTACCTTGGTTACCAGCGGATCGCTGGTCTCCCGCCTGTCACACGCAGCGATGTGTGCCTGTCAGCGGGAAACCAGCGATCAAAAAAAGGTCCTGACATTTCAGCGACGATCAGCGATACCCGGCAGGGGGGCTGATCGTCGCTGAATGTCACACACAGCGATATCGCTGGTGAGCTCGCTGCTGCGTCACAAAACTAGTGACTCAGCAGCGATCTCGGTAGCGATATCGCTATGTGAGACGGGCCCTTAAGTGGAAAGCTTAATTGATTGCTTTCCACTTTCACTTCAGGTCAGCCAGGGACACAATCAGTGACGTCAGAGGGAACTGATTAACAAAAATAGGGGTTCCCTTCGAAAAAAAAAATGGCGTGGGGTCCCCCCTATTTTTGTTAACCAGCCAGATGAAGCAGACCGCTGAGGCCTGGATTTTCAGGCTGTTAAGGAGCCAAGATCCATGGACCTTGCCAGCCTGATAATACTAGGCCACAGCAGTCTGCATATCTTGGCTGATTAACAAAAATAGGGGATCCCCTCGAAAAAAATTGGCGTGGGTCCCCCCTATTTTTGTTAACCAGCCAGATGAAGCAGACCGCTGAGGCCTGGTTTTTCAGGCTGGTAAGGATCCAATATCCATGGACCTTGCCAGCCTGATAATACCAGGCCACAGCAGTCTGCTTAGCTTGGCTGGTTAACAAAAATAGGGGATCCCCTCGAAAAAAAAAACGGCGTGGGGATCCCCCCTATTTTTGTTAACCAGCCAAGTAAAATGCAGACTGCTGCGGCCTGGTATTAAAAGACTGTCAAGGCCCATGGATTTTGGCCCTCAACAGCCTGATAATACCAGGCTACAGCAGCCCCACATTTGGCGCATCAAAAGATGTGCCAATTGTGGCACTTTACCCGGCTCTTCCCACTTGCCCTGTAGCGGTGGCAAGCGGGGTAATAAGGGGTTAATGTCACCGTTGATTGCACGGTGACAATAAGCCCGGTTAATAATGGAGAGGTGTCAATAAGACACCGATCCATTATTAATCCCAAAGTTTTTAAATGTTTAAAAAAAAGACAAAGCAAGAAAAAAGTCTTTTAATGAAATAAAAGAGACAACACAGTTTTCATTAATTTTATTGTACTCTCATTCCTGCGACGCCATCGATCTCCTGTAAAAAAGAAAAAAAAACAAACCAACAGTATACCACCTGTCCGACGCAGTCCATAACGACAGTCCCACGACGATCCAACTCTGCTACATCGCAATGACAGGCAGAGCCTGTCATCGCAACGCAGCACAGCTGATTACCTGCTTCCCCGGCGGTGACGTCATCGGACTGACTGCTTTACGGCCGGGATTACCCAGCAGTCACTGCAGTTATCGCGAGAAACTGCATGTGACCGCCGGGGAGAAGAGGATGGCGGCCATTAAGCAGTCCAGGACGTGACCGCCGGAGATCTTCTGCCAGGTAAGTGCCGCTGACTCCTGACAGACCCGACAGACGGACACTGACAGTGACAGTGACAATCCCGATTCCGGTATCCGATATGACGAAAATATCGGTACTCGGAATCGGAATTCCGATACAGCCAATATCGGCCGATACCCGATATTTGCAGTATCGGAATGCTCAACCCTACTGGCCACACATATATATATGTGAGCTCCTGCCACTTTAGACTAATATATTTAGCAACTCTGCACTTTTTACCATCACCTGTTCCTATATTTACAGCATAACCGCATTTGTATACCATACATGCTACCAAGCACTCCGGTTGGTCTCCTACCATTATATAACTGGTAAATATTTTTAGCCACAATATATATCTATACCCACATTGACACATTATAACTGTATGATTTCTACCCTATCATGAGCAGTCTGCTACTGAGATCCAGACCGCATATACATGATCCTGACCCCATTTCCTACAGGATCATTCCTCAGACAGACTTTATATGTGTCTCTAAAGGTACCAATTTGATTATTATTGCAATATTCTTTTACCCCAAATATGATTATATATGGAATATATAATACATGACATTCATGATTTACTCTACCCTGATCTATTTTAGTACCTATAATAAAGACCAAACTCTTCTATCCAGGACTAGTCCTGTTACATGATGTCCAGAACTACCTCCTTTAGACAACCACAATAAGGGTAGGTGTCTATGAACATGTACATTATACCGGGTTCTGATATCTCAGTGTACTATTATTTTTTACTTACCATTATCTCCTTTACTAAGGCTGTGTCTATGTCCTGTTAATCAAGATTGAACTCTATGCCTACTATTCGATCAATCATATACTATGACACGGTTTCTTGGTTCCATATTTCTATATAATTGTATATATTTGTATGTATTTGTGTAAATATGTATATATATTTACTTGTGTCACTTGTTATAATATTTACTTTCCATTTTTTGCAGCGACTGTGTGATCAAGGCCAAGTTTAGGCCGAAACGTCAAATTACTTGTCGCTCTTTCTAAATATATTCAATAAAATTCACTTGAAGTAATAATTTTTTTCTCTACGAGTGCAGTGTTCATTTGACATTATAATTTTGTGGAGTAGCAGAGCTGCGTGCCAGTGACAGTGTACAAATTGCTTGTGTGGAGCATCACATCTGATTAGTAGGCTGCCTGACTGTGATAAGGAGGCAATTAATTTGACGGAGTAGCAGAGCTGCCTGCCAGCGACAGTGTATAAACTGCTTGTGTGGAGCATCACATCTGATTAGTAGGCTGCCTGACTGTGATAAGGAGGCAATTAATTTGACGGAGTAGCAGAGCTGCGTGCCAGTGACAGTGTACAAATTGCTTGTGTGGAGTATCACATCTGATTAGTAGGCTTGTGATAAGGGGCAATTAATTTGGTGGAGTAGCAGAGCTGCCTGCCAGTGACAGTGTACAAATTGCTTGTGTGGAGCATCACATCTAATTAGTAGGCTGCCTAACTGTGATAAGAGGGCAATTAATTTGGTGGAGTAGCAGAGCTGCGTGCCAGTGACAGTGTACACATTGCTTGCGTGGAGCATCACATCTGATTAGTAGGCTGCCTGACTGTGATAAGGGGCAATTAATTTGTCGGAGTAGCAGAGCTGCCTGCCAGCGACAGTGTATAAACTGTTTGTGTGGAGCATCACATCTGATTAGTATGCTTCCTGACTGTGATAAGGAGGCAATTAATTTAGCGGATTAGCAGAGCTGCCTGCCAGTGACAGTGTACAAATTGCTTGTGTGGAGCATCACATCTGATTAGTAGGCTGGCTGACTGTGATAAGAGGGCAATTAATTTGGTGAAGTATCAGAGCTGCCTGCCAGTGACAGTGTACAAATTGCTTGTGTGGAGCATCACAACTTATTAGTAGGCTGCCTGACTGTGATAAGGGGCAATTAATTTGGTGGAGTAGCAGAGCTGCGTGCCAGTGACAGTGTACAAATTGCTTGTGTGGAGCATCACATCTGATTAGTATGCTGCCTGACTGTGATAAGGAGGCAATTAATTTGACGGAGTAGCAGAGCTGCCTGCCAGCGACAGTGTATAAACTGCTTGTGTGGAGCATCACATCTGATTAGTAAGCTGCCTGACTGTGATAAGGGGGCAATTAATTTGACGGAGTAGCAGAGCTGCGTGCCAGTGACAGTGTACAAATTGCTTGTGTGGAGCATCACATCTGATTAGTAGGCTGCCTGACTGTGATAAGGGGGCAATTAATTTGGAGGAGTAGCAGAGCTGTCTGCCAGCGACAGTGTATAAACTGCTTGTGTGGAGCATCACATCTGATTAGTATGCTGCCTGACTGTGATAAGGAGGCAATTAATTTGACGGAGTAGCAGAGCTGCCTGCCAGTGACAGTGTACAAATTGCTTGTGTGGAGCATCACATCTGATTAGTAGGCTTGTGATAAGGGGGAATTAATTTGGTGAAGTAGCAGAGCTGCCTGCCAGTGACAGTGTACAAATTGCTTGTGTGGAGCATCACATCTGATTAGTAGGCTGCCTGACTGTGATAAGGGGCAATTAATTTGGTGGAGTAGCAGAGCTGCCTGCCAGTGACAGTGTACAAATTGCTTGTGTGAATCATCACATCTAATTAGTTGGCTGCCTGACTGTGATAAGGGGGCAATAAATTTGTTGGAGTAGCAGAGCTATGTGCCAGTGATAGTGTACAAATTGCTTGTGTGGAGCATCACATCTGATTAGTTAGCTGCCTGACTGTGAAAAGGGGGCAATTAATTTGGAGGAGTAGCAGACCTGCCTGCCAGCAACAGTGTTCAAATTGCTTGAGTGGAGCATCTCATCTGATAAGTAGGCTGCCTGACTATGATAAGGGGGCAATTAATTTGGTGGAGTAGCAGAGCTGCCTGCCAGTGACAGTGTACAAATTGCTTGTGTGGAGCACCACATCTGAATAGTAGGCTGCCTGACTGTGAAAAGGGGGCAATTAATTTGGAGGAGGAGCAGAGCTGCCTGCCAGCGACAGTGTTCAAATTGCTTTTGTGGAGCATCATATCTGATTAGTTGGCTGCCTGACTGTGAAAAGGGGCAATTAATTTGAATGAGTAGCAGAGCTGCCTGCCAGTGACAGTGTACAAATTGTTTGTGTGGAGAATCACATCTCATTAGTAGGCTGCCTGACTGTGATAAGGGGGCAATTAATTTGGTGGAGTAGCAGAGCTGCCTGCCAGTGACAGTGTACAAATTGCTTGCCTGGAGCATCACATCTAATTAGTAGGCTGCCTGACTGTGATAAGGGGGCAATTAATTTGTAGTAGCAGCAGAGCTGCCTGCCAGTGACAGTGTACAAATTGATTGTGTGGAGCATTACATCTGATTAGTAGGCTGCCTGACTGTGATAAGGGGCAATTAATTTGGTGGAGTAGCAGAGCTGCCTGCAAGTGACAGTGTACAAATTGCTGTGTGGAGCATCACATCTGATTAGTATGCTGCCTGACTGTGATAAGGGGTCAATTAATCGGTTGGAGAAGCAGAGCTGCATGCCAGTGACAGTGTACAAATTGCCTGTGTGGAGCATCACATCTGATTAGTAGGCTGCCTGACTATGATAAGGGGGCAATTAATTTGTTGGAGTAGCAGAGCTGCCTGCCAGTGACAGTGTACAAATTGCTTGTGTGGAGCATCACATCTGATTACTTGGCTGCCTGACTGTGAAAAGGGGACAATTAATTTGGAGGAGTAGCAGAGCTGCCTGCCAGCGACAGTGTACAAATGATTGTGTGGAGCATCACATGTCAATAGTAGGCTGCCTGACTGTGATAAGGGGCAATTAATTTGGTGGAGTAGCAGAGCTGCCTGCAAGTGACAGTGTACAAATTGCTTGTGTGGAGCATCACATCTGATTAGTATGCTGCCTGACTGTGATAAGGGGCAATTAATCTGTTGGAGAAGCAGAGCTGCATGCCAGTGACAGTGTACAAATTGCTTGTGTGGAGCATCACATCTGATTAGTATGCTGCCTGACTGTGATAAGGGGGCAATTAATCTGTTGGAGAAGCAGAGCTGCATGCCAGTGACAGTGTACAAATTGCTTGTGTGGAGCATCACATCTGATTAGTAGGCTGCCTGACTATGATATAGGGGCAATTAATTTGTTGGAGTAGCAGAGCTGAATGCCAGTGACAGTGTACAAATTGCTTGTGTGGAGCATCACATCTGATTAGTTGGCTGCCTGACTGTGAAAAAGGGGCAATTAATTTGGAGGAGTAGCAGAGCTGCCTGCCAGCGACATTGTACAAAATGATTGTGTGGAGCATCACATCTCAATAGTAGGCTGCCTGTCTATGATAAGGGGCAATTAATTTGGTGGAGTAGCAGAGCTGCCTGCCAGTGACAGTGTACAAATTGCTTGTGTGGAGCATCACATCTGATTAGTATGCTGCCTGACTGTGATAAGGAGGCAATTAATTTGGTGGAGTAGCAGAGTTGCCTGCCAGTGACAGTGTACAAATTGCTTGTGTGGAGCATCACATCTGATAAATAGTCTGGCTGACTGTGATAAGGGGGCAATTAATTTGGTGAAGTAGCAGAGCCGCCTGCCAGTGACAGTGTACAAATTGCTTGTGTGGAACATCACATCTGATTAGAAGGCTACCTGGCTATGATAAGGGGGCAATTAATTTGGTGGAGTAGCAGAGCTGCCTGCCAGTGACAGTGTACAAATTGCTTGTGTGGAGCATCACATCTGATTAGAAGGCTGCCTGACTGTGATAGGGGGGCAATTAATTTGAAGGAGTAGCAGAGCTGCCTGCCAGCGACAGTGTACAAATTGCTTGTGTGGAGCATCACATCTAATTAGTAGGCTGCCTGACCAAGATAAGGCGGCAATTAATTTGGCGTAGTAGCAGAGCTGCCTGCCAGTGACAGTGTACAAATTGCTTGTGTGGAGCATTACAACTGATTAGTAGGCTGCCTGACTGTGATAAGGGGGCAATTCATTTGGTGGGGTAGCAGAGCTGCGTGCCAGTGACAGTGTACAAATTGCTTGTGTGGAGCATCACATCTGATTAGTAGGCTGCCTGACTGTGATAAGGGGGCAATTAATTTGGAGGAGTAGCCGAGCTGCCTGCCAGCGACAGTGTATAAACTGCTTGTGTGGAGCATCACATCTGATTAGTATGCTGCCTGACTGTGATAAAGAGGCAAATAATTTGACAGAGTAGCAGAGATGCCTGCCAGCGACAGTGTAATAAACTGCTTGTGTGGAGCATCACATCTGATTAGTATGCTGCCTGACTGTGATAAGGAGGCAATTAATTTGACGGAGTAGCAGAGCTGCCTGCCAGCGACAGTGTATAAACTGCTTGTGTGGAGCATCACATCTGATTAGTAAGCTGCCTGACTGTGATAAGGAGGCAAATAATTTGACGGAGTAGCAGAGCTGCGTGCCAGTGACAGTGTACAAATTGCTTGTGTGGAGCATCACATCTGATTAGTAGGCTTGTGATAAGGGGCAATTAATTTGGTGGAGTAGCAGAGCTGCGTGCCAGTGACAGTTACACATTGCTTGCGTGGAACATCACATCTGATTAGTAGGCTGCCTGACTGTGATAAGGGGCAATTAATTTGTGGAGTAGCAGAGCTGCCTGCCAGCGACAGTGTATAAACTGTTTGTGTGGAGCATCACATCTGATTAGTATGCTTCCTGACTGTGATAAGGAGGCAATTAATTTGGCGGATTAGCAGAGCTGCCTGCGAGTGACAGTGTACAAATTGCTTGTGTGGAGCATCACATCTGATTAGTAGGCTGGCTGACTGTGATAAGAGGGCAATTAATTTGGTGAAGTATCAGAGCTGCCTGCCAGTGACAGTGTACAAATTGCTTGTGTGGAGCATCACATCTGATTAGTAGGCTGGCTGACTGTGATAAGAGGGCAATTAATTTGGTGAAGTATCAGAGCTGCCTGCCAGTGACAGTGTACAAATTGCTTGTGTGGAGCATCACATCTGATTAGTAGGCTGCCTGAATGTGATAAGAGGGCAATTAATTTGGTGGAGTATCAGAGCTGCATGCCAGTGACAGTGTACAAATTGCTTGTGTGAATCATCACATCTATTAGTTGGCTGCCTGACTGTGATAAGGGGCAATAAATTTGTTGGAGTAGCAGAGCTACGTGCCAGTGACAGTGTACAAATTGCTTGTGTGGAGCATCACATCTGATTAGTTAGCTGCCTGACTGTGAAAAGGGGGCAATTAATTTGGAGAGTAGCAGAGCTGCCTGCCAGCAACAGTGTTCAAATTGCTTGAGTGGAGCATCTCATCTGATAGTTTGCTGCCTGACTATGATAAGGGGCAATTAATTTGGTGGAGTAGCAGAGCTGCCTGCCAGTGACAGTGTACAAATTGCTTGTGTGGAGCACCACATCTGAATAGTAGGCTGCCTGACTGTGAAAAGGGAGCAATTAATTTGGAGGAGGAGCAGAGCTGCCTGCCAGCGACAGTGTTCAAATTGCTTGTGTGGAGCATCCCCATCTGATTAGTTGGTTGCCTGACTGTGAAAAGGGGCAATTAATTTGAAGAGTAGCAGAGCTGCCTGCCAGTGACAGTGTACAAATTGTTTGTGTGGAGAATCACATCTGATTAGTAGGCTGCCTGACTGTGATAAGGGGGCAATTAATTTGGTGGAGTAGCAGAGCTGCCTGCCAGTGACAGTGTACAAATTGCTTGCCTTTGGGGATCACATCTAATTAGTAGGCTGCCTGACTGTGATAAGGGGGCAATTAATTTGTAGTAGCAGCAGAGCTGCCTGCCAGTGACAGTGTACAAATTGATTGTGTGGAGCATTACATCTGATTAGTAGGCTGCCTGACTGTGATAAGGGGGCAATTAATTTGGTGAGTAGCAGAGCTGCCTGCCAAGTGACAGTGTACAAATTGCTTGTGTGGAGCATCACATCTGATTAGTATGCTGCCTGACTGTGATAAGGGGTCAATTAATCTGTTGGAGAAGCAGAGCTGCATGCCAGTGACAGTGTACAAATTGCCTGTGTGGAGCATCACATCTGATTAGTAGGCTGCCTGACTATGATATAGGGGCAATTAATTTGTTGGAGTAGCAGAGCTGACTGCCAGTGACAGTGTACAAATTGCTTGTGTGGAGCATCACATCTGATTAGTTGGCTGCCTGACTGTGAAAAAGGGGCAATTAATTTGGAGGAGTAGCAGAGCTGCCTGCCAGCGACAGTGTACAAAATGATTGTGTGGAGCATCACATCTCAATAGTAGGCTGCCTGTCTATTATAAGGGGGCAATTAATTTGGTGGAGTAGCAGAGCTGCCTGCCAGTGACAGTGTACAAATTGTGTATCGACCCGCCACCACAATTGTGGATTACCAGGGCAATGGGGTACTCAGAGCCGAGCCCATGGAAGTCTATGGGGTTTGTCACAGGTAGCGGTGGCTCGGTCTGTGGCCCTGGCGGTCTGGCGTATGTTGGGGGGAATATTTACAGGGGATTTGATTTATATACAGTTCGTGACGCCACCTGTAGTCTCTGGTAATTTGCACCAGCGCTGCTGTAGATCTCTGAGGGGATGGTGAGGCAGCTAGATGTCGGGTCCCCTACAGGTGGGACTCTTCCCTCAGGTCGATGGTTATGGTGGGGTTGTGCAGGCATGCAATTAAATAACTCAGTCTCACACCGTCAGCGTCTTTCCATACCTTTTACTTGTAAGATGGTAAGGCAGGTCCCAGGGAGGCTGATGGGGTTGATGGAGGATGAGTTTTGAGGCAACGGCTGAGCAAGGCAGGGGCCTCCTTTACTTTCCAATGATGATGAGTCCAACCAGCATAAAGCGTAGTTCACTCCTGAAACTTCAGCTATTTCAAAGCTGTACTGCCCGGTCAGTTTTGTGGTGGAGCCTTCCAGTGATGAAACTAGGTTCTTCTATGCTTGGCCTAGCTCAAAGTTCCTATTCCACCTGACCCCTGTTACGTACTGACACTTCAAGGGCTGCTTTCTGTTACCTAAGGTCCAGTAAGCCTCTGGTTTTTCTACCACTATGCGTGAAGCTATAGTGATGCTTCGGTCCCCAGTGACCGGTGACAATGTGCAGGATACTTCAATCCTAAAGCACTTCTGATTTCCTTCCACTGTACCTTTCGACTTGCTCCAACTCTCAATCTCAGCACTGACTAGGCTAAGGTGAACTGGCTCACCTGTACTAGCCTCCACTACTGTACTGTCTCGCTGAATCGACAGGAATCTTGGTGCTCCAGACAGGCACTCCTTCTCTCTCCCTTCACCTCAGGAGACACTACCAGACACTCTTGTGCTAAAAACCACACCCCTCTACACCCCTGCTGGGTGTGTCCGAAGTATATGTGATGTCATGTAGAGCCCTTAACCGTTACCTCTCCACTCATCCTCCTGGTATTGTGTACCTTAAATACCAGGGCTACACATTCCCCCATGGTAAACGACAGCACTCCCGGGCTGTGAAATACAAAGAGACAATTTTGTTTATGCATTAAACATTAACATTAACTCGTCCCATCCGGGAGGTAAGGATTTCTTGAACGTTGCAAACAAAACATTAAATATAGAAAAATACAAAATATTAAATAGACATGTTCATATAAATAAACGGCAATATTCTTGTGAAGGACCCGCACCAAACCTTCAACGTGGGTCCTGGGTGGGCTGCAGGACATATGAATGCAGACCTCACTCAGTGCCTCACCACAACGGGTTTTATGTTCAGAGGTAAGTCAAGGCTTCGTGTGAAACCATTATAAGGCACCTTAGTGCAACTATTTACAAGATACAGTTTTTGGGCTGGCTCAGTCCTCAGCCTCTGAGTCCATTATAAGACACCATAAGGAAAAGACACATATGTATATATACTTTTTACAATATTCACATTAATTTGTTATAATTACTGCTGGTATCGAATGGGTATCTTCCCTTTTGTGATTCGCTCTGATCTACGTGGAGTAGCTTCAGGTATATTAAGTTGTGATCTGTCTGCACTGCGTAACGGCAAACTATAGAACTGCCTCAATCTTTCTATGGATCTGGCAAGCGTACTGATGGCTGGGCGGTGTGAGTCAGCTTCACCAGGGGATCCCATAGTATGGGCGCTGCTTCTGATGATCCTTCTTGAGATTCCGTAGGTTGAGGTGTTGCTGGAATGGGTAACTCCTGAACGGACTCAACTGGCACCACGGGCACAACTGGAGGTAGAACTTCTTCTTGTGGCTGATAAAACTGCAACACCGGAACTATTACAGCAGTCGGGGCCAATCCGCAGGAAAATCTCCCAGATCCGTGTGTATGACCGCTTCCTTTCCTTCTTCTTGATTGATGACAGGGTTCTTTTCACAAAGCTTTAAGGGTTCTGGACACAATTTCAAATGGTCTCTGGACACAGTGGTTATTGTTCTTCCTCCGTCCTTACTGATGATACAAACTTTTCTGTTGTCATATTTAGAATCTTGTACAACGTAGGGTTCTTGTTCCCACTGGTTATCCAATTTGTGCATTTTCCTTTTTCTTTTTAACACCACTTCTCCAGGCATCAAAGGCTTGGCAGGAGCATTTCTGTTGTAAATATCTTCCTGTTTCTCCCGTGCCTTGTTGAGACTTTCTTCTACACAGATTTGCACTCGTCTGTACTGCTCTTGCCGATTGATGTCCCAGTTTTCAATGGCGTCGTCTGCCTCCGGTTCTACCACTCCAAGTTCTAAATCCATTGGTAGTCTTCGGGCCTTGCTCTCATAAGATAGGCTGGAGTGCAGTTAGTGGAACTTACAGGTATATGGTTATACAAGTCAACCAAATCAGGTAGTAAGTCCGGCCATCGATTTCTGTCTTCCAACGGTATGGATCTCAACAAGTCAAGGACAATATGGTTCATTTTTTCGCAAAGACCGTTGGTTTGAGGGTGGTATGGCGTTGTTCTAATTTTCTTACACCCGTACATGTGACAGAATTCCTTGAATAAATCAGCTTCGAAAGCAGGTCCTTGATCGGTTAATACTTGCTCCGGATACCCATGCGGTCTGCAGAAGCTTGCTTGAAAGGTTTTCGCGGCCGTCACTGCGGTCTGGTCCTTAACTGGAACAACCACCAGAAATCTGGAATAATGGTCCACCATGGTCAGGGCGTATGAGTATCCAGATCTACTTGGCGACAGTTTGACGTGGTCCAGGGCCACAATCTCCAGGGGGCGAGTCGTCCGGATAGGTTGCAGGGGTGCCTTCTGACTACCGTAGTCCTTCCTTCTGAGACCACAGGGTCCACAGTTCCGACACCACCTCTCAATGGAGCTGCGCATCCCTACCCAGTAGAACCGGCATCTCAACAAGGTCTCCAGCTTTCTCCAGCCAAAGTGTCCTGCTTGATCGTGGTATGCTTCCAACACCATTGGGACGTCTGCCTTGGGGACCACGATTTGCCAGACCATCTCATGGGTTCTGGGGTTGACGTATCTCCTGCACAACTTCTCACGGTATAGGAACAACCTGCTTTTCTCGTTCCACAGGAGCTTGGCTGACATAGGTGCATCCTTTTCCAAAGAGGAGCCTTCCTGTCTTAACAACTCCTTGATGCGGCTGACCACTGGATCACTGTCCTGAGTCTCTTTCCAGCTGTGATGGGGTAAAGGATTTAATGTTGCACCATACTGCTTTCTGTTGACTCGATGCTCGTGGACTACCCCATTTCGATGGAACGCAGGTAGCTCAATTTCTTCCAGGTCGTCCGATTCTTCTTCCGTATCAGAGTCATGCGGCATTCGGGACAATGCGTCAGCATTAGCATTCTTTCGACCTGCCCGGTACTTGATAGTAAACTGGTAATTGGACAACCGAGCCATCCATCGCTGCTCCATGGCACCCAGCTTGGCGGTTTCCAGGTGCGTTAAGGGGTTGTTATCTGTAAACGCAGTGAACCGATTGGAGGCCAGATAATGCTTAAATCTTTCAGTAATGGCCCAGACCAGCGCCAGAAACTCCAGCTTGAAGCTGCTATAATTTTCCGGATTCCTTTCAGTTGGCCTGAGTTTTCTGCTGGCATATGCGATGACTTTTTCTTGGCCATTCTGCTTCTGACTGAGAACTGCTCCCAACCCTTCATTACTGGCGTCGGTGTACAACAGGAACGGTTGGCTGTAATCAGGATAGGTTAAGATCTCATCACCTGTAAGGATCTCTTTCATCTTTTGGAATGCTTCAGCCTGTTCCTTACCCCAATTAAAGGGAGGGTTTCTGCTCTTTAGGGATTGTCCTACTAGGAGGTCCTGTAAAGGAGCTGCCTTCTTCGTGTAATCTTTCACAAATCTCCTGTAGTAACCCGTTAGTCCCAGGAACTGTCGCACTTCCTTAAGGTTCTTCGGCTCCGGCCACTTCTGGATGGCAGTGACTTTCTCTGGGTCCGGCGCTACTCCTTCCGAACTGACGATGTGCCCCAAGTATTGTACCTTCTGTTTGAGTAGATGGCATTTTGAGGGTTTTAATTTCATCCCGTACCTGGACAGGGACTCGAATACTTCTGCCAGGTGCTTCAGATGATCCTCATAATTCTTGGAATACACGATGACGTCGTCTAGGTATAGCAGCACGGTTTCAAAATTGAGATGTCCCAGGCAGTTCTCCATCACTCTCTGAAATGTTCCTGGGGCACTACTGAGCCCAAACGGCATCCTGTCGAACTCACAGAGCCCCATTGGGGTGGTGAAAGCCGTTTTCTCACGATCCTCCTCAGCCACAGCCACTTGCCAGTAACCACTAGTCAGATCAAGGGTAGAAAAGTAGTTAGCCGTTTTCAGAGCAGCTAATGATTCCTCTATGCGTGGTAACGGGTATGCATCCTTGTGTGTTATGCGGTTCACCTGCCTGTAATCCACACACATTCTCATACTACCATCTTTCTTTTTAACCAGAACTAGAGGGGCTGCCCAGGGGCTACAACTATCCCTTATCACCCCGGCTTTCTTCATATCATGCAACATTTCTTTAGCCTTCTGATAATGGGCTGGGGGTATAGGCCTGTACCGCTCCTTGATGGGAGGATGACTGCCTGTAGGGATATGATGTTGGACTCCCTTAATTACCCCAAAATCAAGTGGGTGCTTGCTAAACACTTGGGCATACTCTTGCACCACCCGTAATACCCCTTGCTTCTGGTGAGCGGGAGTGGTGTCCGTCCCAACATGGAGTTGCTGACACCATTCCGCCACCTGAGTTGCTGGGTCATTGTCCTCCGCTATTTGACAGGAGTCTAAGGACTCAGCCGGGAGAATAGAATTATTGTCGACAGCATGTAGTTTAGCAATGGTTGCATAACGGGGTAAGTTTACCTCATCATCTCCCCAATTGAGAAGCCGTACCGGTACTCTTCCATTCACCACTTCTACTACTCCCCTAGCAGTCATAAGTGTAGGTCTATGTTCTGAATGGTGGGGTTCTACTACAGCTTGGTAATTCTGTCCTCTCAGACCTATGGCTGCCCTGCACCAGATGATCATTTCACTCATTGGGGGTATCACAATAGGATCCGAGTCGGTGACCCGTACATTACCAATTTCGCCGTCTGTAAGCTTCGCTTGCTGCTGACACACCAGGGCCCGGATCTCTCTTTGGATTACTCCTTTCTGCCTTGGTCGGGCAATCTCAGCGAGCTGTTGGAGCAAGAACACAACTTCTCCCAAACAATTACCGATAATGTTAGTGCCCAAAATTATATTTAAACCGTTCTCCTCATTTGCAGTCTTTACTACCAGAAGCCCCTGGTCTTTCAACTCCTCTCTGCCCACCTTTACATCTACACATTTTGTCCCGAGTACTTCTACAGGAAGACCATTAGAAGCATACACAGTAAAGTCAGGGCTCGGGGGTTTAAGACTGTCCATAGACCAGAACTTAGTATATAGGGCATCAGGTATTAGGGTCACTTGGGACCCAGTGTCTAACAATGCCGGAACTGCAATACCATCTAAGATGATAGACAGGTAGGGTCGCCCACCCACATACCTGTGGTTCCAGTCTAAGGGGCCTGACGGGTATTCTCCTGGGTGTTGGCCCTTGGACCCAGGTTCTGCCCGTTTAAAGGACACTGTGGAGACATATGACCTTTCCGGTTGCATCGGTAACAGATGATCTCTCGACGAGGAGGGTGTTGATCAGAGGTCGCTCCTGAGGGTGGCGTTGTCCTCCTCCGGGGGGCGACGTCTTCTTTCTTCTCCGGTGCATCCACGGGACGTCTTCTGGGCAGTCAGCTAACAAGATCTTCCCTTCCTCCTCTTTCCGCAGCTGCAGGGCACTCATCACAGCAGCCAGATTTTTAGTCAGCTGGCGCACCTCTGAGCGCAGACAATCCAATTCACTAGGGGGTGTCGCCTGCGTTTTGGTTTCTGCCACTAGCGGGGAATAGGGGGGTACTGCCGGTTCCAGAGTGACTTCACCCTGATCATGTTGGGTTGCCACTTCAGGTTTGCCCAGGGGCCGCAGCCCTTTTATTGCCATGTCTTTTAGGGCATCAAAGGTAGCATCCGGATGATCTAAGGACCACCAGTTTACAGTTCTGCGTTCCTCTTGGGATCTCAATCCCTGTATAAATTGTTCTTTCAGCATTTTATTCTCATCGATAGCATTTAAATTATTAATCTGCTTAAGAGCTCTCAGGGCTCCTTGTATTCGGCAAGCGTAGTCCCGGATGCTGTCACCTGGCTGTTGTGAACAGTGATAGAAGGCCATCCGGAGATCCGTTTCTGTGCGGTCTTCAAATATGGCATGCAGCTTAAGGAAGATCGCAGGTACCGACTCCTGATCAACGGTATCCCAAGTCTCCACTTCCCTCTCAGCAGCGCCAGTTAGCTGCCCTATTAGCACAGCAGCTTTTTGTCTCTCAGGCATGGAGTACATTTCTAGGATGCTGCATAACTTCCGCTTGAAGCCTGCTAATGTGCCTGGCTCACCGCTGTACTGGGGAAGCCATTTCGCCCCTGGCATATATGGAAGCGTTAGTGGCATGATCGGGACTACCGGACTGGGTGCTGGACCTGCACCCCCATCTGGCGCTACAATACCAGGCGGTGCGGGATTGGGGCCTCCGGCCGGGGCCGCACTGTCAGCCGGTTGTTGTGACATCTTAGCGCCCCCTTGGTTAAACGGAGCCTACCGGTTTCAGATGCTGCTTCTTCACAGGCACAGCAGTGGGAACAGGACCTTCGTCGCAGGCGCTCTGATGTCAGAGCGTTCACTTCCTGTTGCAGGACCTGCCGCTGAGTCAGAGCCGGGGGCGTGTCCAAGACTTTGCGCGCTCTTTCAGGTACGCCCACCTTCTTCTCCAGAGCCTTAGGGCGCGAATCTGGCGGCAAATATGGCGGTATTTGGCGCCAAACAATAGCAACAGTCTTTTTCACCAAAACACTCCACAGGCACACAGGGCTCGCAATGCTGCAAGTTTCGTATCCTGTTCGTGACGCCAAATTTTTTGTATCGACCCGCCACCACAATTGTGGATTACCAGGGCAATGGGGTACTCAGAGCCGAGCCCATGGAAGTCTATGGGGTTTGTCACAGGTAGCGGTGGCTCGGTCTGTGGCCCTGGCGGTCTGGCGTATGTTGGGGGAATATTTACAGGGGATTTGATTGATATACAGTTCGTGACGCCACCTGTAGTCTCTGGTAATTTGCACCAGCGCTGCTGTAGATCTCTGAGGGGATGGTGAGGCAGCTAGATGTCGGGTCCCCTATAGGTGGGACTCTTCCCTCAGGTCGATGGTTATGGTGGGGTTGTGCAGGCATGCAATTAAATAACTCAGTCTCACACCGTCAGCGTCTTTCCATACCTTTTACTTGTAAGATGGTAAGGCAGGTCCCAGGGAGGCTGATGGGGTTGATGGAGGATGAGTTTTGAGGCAACGGCTGAGCAAGGCAGGGGCCTCCTTTACTTTCCAATGATGATGAGTCCAACCAGCATAAAGCGTAGTTCACTCCTGAAACTTCAGCTATTTCAAAGCTGTACTGCCCGGTCAGTTTTGTGGTGGAGCCTTCCAGTGATGAAACTAGGTTCTTCTATGCTTGGCCTAGCTCAAAGTTCCTATTCCACCTGACCCCTGTTACGTACTGACACTTCAAGGGCTGCTTTCTGTTACCTAAGGTCCAGTAAGCCTCTGGTTTTTCTACCACTATGCGTGAAGCTATAGTGATGCTTCGGTCCCCAGTGACCGGTGACAATGTGCAGGATACTTCAATCCTAAAGCACTTCTGATTTCCTTCCACTGTACCTTTCGACTTGCTCCAACTCTCAATCTCAGCACTGACTAGGCTAAGGTGAACTGGCTCACCTGTACTAGCCTCCACTACTGTACTGTCTCGCTGAATCGACAGGAATCTTGGTGCTCCAGACAGGCACTCCTTCTCTCTCCCTTCACCTAAGGAGACACTACCAGACACTCTTGTGCTAAAAACCACACCCCTCTACACCCCTGCTGGGTGTGTCCGAAGTATATGTGATGTCATGTAGAGCCCTTAACCGTTACCTCTCCACTCATCCTCCTGGTATTGTGTACCTTAAATACCAGGGCTACACAATTGCTTGTGTGGAGCATCACATCTGATTAGTATGCTGCCTGACTGTGATAAGGAGGCAATTAATTTGGTGGAGTAGCAGAGTTGCCTGCCAGTGACAGTGTACAAATTGCTTGTGTGGAGCATCACATCTGATAAATAGTCTGGCTGACTGTGATAAGGGGGCAATTAATTTGGTGAAGTAGCAGAGCTGCCTGCCAGTGACAGTGTACAAATTGCTTGTGTGGAACATCACATCTGATTAGAAGGCTACCTGGCTATGATAAGGGGGCAATTAATTTGGTGGAGTAGCAGAGCTGCCTGCCAGTGACAGTGTACAAATTGCTTGTGTGGAGCATCACATCTGATTAGAAGGCTGCCTGACTGTGATAGGGGGCAATTAATTTGAAGGAGTAGCAGAGCTGCCTGCCAGCGACAGTGTACAAATTGCTTGTGTGGAACATCACATCTGATTAGTAGGCTGCCTGACCGTGATAAGGCGGCAATTAATTTGGCGTAGTAGCAGAGCTGCCTGCCAGTGACAGTGTATAAATTGCTTGTGTGGAGCATCACAACTGATTAGTAGGCTGCCTGACTGTGATAAGGGGGCAATTCATTTGGTGTAGTAGCAGAGCTGCGTGCCAGTGACAGTGTACAAATTGCTTGTGTGGAGCATCACATCTGATTAGTAGGCTGCCTGACTGTGATAAGGGGGCAATTAATTTGGAGGAGTAGCAGAGCTGCCTGCCAGCGACAGTGTATAAACTGCTTGTGTGGAGCATCACATCTGATTAGTATTCTGCCTGACTGTGATAAAGAGGCAATTAATTTGACAGAGTAGCAGAGCTGCCTGCCAGCGACAGTGTATAAACTGCTTGTGTGGAGCATCACATCTGATTAGTATGCTGCCTGACTGTGATAAGGGGGCAATTAATTTGGAGGAGTAGCAGAGCTGCCTGCCAGCGACAGTGTATAAACTGCTTGTGTGGAGCATCACATCTGATTAGTAAGCTGCCTGACTGTGATAAGGAGGCAATTAATTTGACGGAGTAGCAGAGCTGCGTGCCAGTGACAGTGTACAAATTGCTTGTGTGGAGCATCACATCTGATTAGTAGGCTGCCTGACTGT
>JARQOD010008944.1:0-33472 GCA_033576555.1 Oophaga sylvatica
GATCGCTAGCGGGATAGCTTAGTGTGGCAGTACCTTAAGATGAATATGACAGTGCACTGATGCACAGCCACTGCTATATGATTCGCTGGTACATTCACCCAGAGCACTGCATTGCCCTCGCAGTCTACTGAGCCAGATTCTGACCCTGATGAAGCTCAGGTGCCCCTTCCCGCATACTCTATCACCTTACACGGTGACACAGAGGAAGGTGCAGATGAAATTGAAGAGGAGATGATGGATGACCCAGTTGTTGACCCAGATTGGCATCCATTGGGGGAAGAGGGTGCTGCTGGCAATAGCTCAGAAGAGGAGGAGGATCCGCAGCAGGCATCGACATCGCAGCTGCGGTTATTTGGCAGCCCCGTAGCAGTCCAAAAATGTGTTAAAAAAACAAAAAGAGTTGCAGGACAGCTTGGCCAGACGGTCAAATTAGCACAGCGTGCAAGCCCTGAAAATTTATCCCATAGTAGGAAAAGTGCAGTGTGGCATTTTTTTGACCAAAATCCTATTGATGAGGCAAAGGTTATCTGTAAGAATTGCGGAAGGACCTTTAGCCAAGGGAAAAATCTCCGAAATTTGAATACCAGTTGCATGCTTAGACATTTAAACACCATGCACTTGCAAGCGTGGACGGACCACAAAACCTCAGGTAGCACATGTGCACCTGCTCCGACTGAAGGTAGCCAGCAATGCTACATCACTTCCTCCACTGTAAGCCCACCGGTTAGCACACCACCAGCAAGAAATGTTGAGGTGTCGTCGCAAGGCCAAAGCAGTCAGGGAATCACAATGTTTTTCCAACGAAAGACTGAATCTAGGCCATCACCACCGCCACCACCATCACCATCATCTACCTCCTCTCAGTCCGCCATGTCCACCGCTAGTTCCCCCATATGCAACTCTTAAGTCCAGCTCACACTAGCAGACACTCTGAGTAGGACAAGAAAGTACTCATCCTCTCATCCGCGTACACTGGCTTTGAACGCCTACATTGCCAAACTGATCTCATTAGAGATGATGCCCTTCCGTTTGGTTGAAAGCGCAGCATTCTGAGACCTCATGGCCTACGCTGTCCCACGCTATGACCTACCCAGTCGGCACTTCTTTGCTAGAAAAGCCATCCCTGCCCTCCACCTGCATGTGAAAGACCGCATTGTCTATGCACTCAAACAATCAGTGAGTGGAAAGGTGCACCTCACAACAGATGCATGGGCCAGTAGGCATTGCCAGGGCCGTTACGTGTCAATCACTTCGCACTGGGTTAATGTGGTGGATGCAGGGTCCACGGGGACAGCGGCGGTGGGACAGTGCTGCCTAGCCCATGGTATAGGAAACAGTTGGCTGTAGGCGTTCGACCCTCCTCCTCCTACTGAAGCGAAAGCTCGTCGACAGAGCGCAGTCGCACGAGCACTCCATCCGCAGCTGCCAGTGTTGCACACGAGGTGTCCCACTATCGAACAGCTAGTGGTAAGCGTCAGCAGGCTGTTTTAAAGATGATGTCTTTGGGCGACAACAGACACACCGCGGAGGTACTGGTCGACTACTTGCAGCGAGAAACTGAGTCATGGCTGGGCAGTCTACATCTTGAGCCAGGCAAGGTAGTCAGTGATAACGGCCGTAATTTTGTGGCGGCCATAGCCCTGGCAAAACTCAGACACATACCTTGCCTGGCTCACACCTTGAACATGGTGGTGCAGTGCTTCTGTAATGTAAGGAGTACAGTTCATATAGTGTCTTGTGCTTGGGTGTGATGAAAACACAGGAGTCACAGGTTTGATATAGAAGGTCTTGTATTACTTCATACAAGTGGCAATAATAGTCACACAGTTTGCAGATACAAAAGCAGGAGACACAGCAGGCCAGAGTAACTTAAGCTCAGCAATCACTCTCCACAACAGGTTCAGGATCTCTTCTCTGTTACCATAAGTCCATGCAAACGTGGATTTGTCAAATAGCAAGGTTCCAAAGTCCACGAGTGTTCCAAAGTTCCACAATAGGAAATAACTGGAGTACAAGGTCCTAGGCTTCCAGGAGTCAGGTCACAGGTACACTGCAGGCTTGATTCTGAAGCACTGATTGCTCAGCTGTGGCTGCTTAAGAAGCAAGAGGGAGAGAATCAGGGCGGGAACATGCAAGCTGGAAACTCCATATTGACTGAGGGCAAGACAGCTGCAGCAAGACAGAAAGTAAAATAGCTGACGGAAAAACTGAGTTTCAGGAACATGTACACAGAACCTTACATTACTCCCCCCTTAGGGACAACCTCCGGATGACCTCAGACCAGGCTTGTGTGGGTACCTCTGATGAAACTGACGGAGCAAGCGAGGAGCATTAACGTTATTGACTGGTTCCCATGAGTTGTCCTCCACTGGGTAGCCCTGCCATTTAATTAAATATTGTAACTGATTTCTATACAACCTGGAATCTAGAATCCTTTCCACCACAAATTCTTCCTGACCATCGACTAGCACTGGGTCAGGGCAAGGAGAGGAACGTCCAGGAAACGTATTGGGTGTCGCAGCCTTTAGTAGAGATACATGAAAGACAGGGTGGATTCTCATAGTTCTGGGCAGTTGAAGACGACAAGCGACAGCACTTATAATTTTACTGATTTTATAAGGTCCAATGTATTTATGTCCCAACTTAGATGATGGAATTCTTAACTTAAGATTTCTGGTTGACAGCCAGACCAGGTCTCCTACCTTGAAAGCTGGTGCAGGTTTACAAAATTTATCTGCGGCTTTCTTGTACCTTTCCTGAGCCAATTCCAGATTTCCCTTTAGAAGATCCATATTCTTTTGTAAAGACGTGATTCTTTCAGCCACTGCTGGCAAAGGCGTTTCTATGGGAAATCGAGGAAGAATATTAGGATGATAACCTAAATTGGAGTAAAAAGGAGACTGCTTAGTGGAGGCGCTCTGAGAGTTGTTATAAGAGAACTCAGCCAGTGGAAGTAGATCCACCCAATCATCCTGTAGGTGGCAGATAAAGCAGCGAAGATACTGCTCCAGGGTCTGATTGGTTCGTTCCGTCTGTCCATTAGTCTGAGGATGAAAAGCAGAAGAAAGGTTCACTTTAATGTCCAATGCTGCACAGAAATTTTGCCAAAACCTTGAAGTGAATTGCACCCCTCGATCCGAAATAACCTCATCTGGTACTCCATGTAAACGAAACACATTTTTAATCATCAAATCTGATGTCTGTCTTGCAGTGGGTAAGCCGACACAAGGGATAAAATGAGCTGCTTTTGTTAAACGATCAACCACCACTAGAATGGTGTTCTTCCCTTGAGAGGTTGGTAACTCCACAATGAAGTCCATAGAAATGGATCCCCACGGGCGGGACGGGGTGGGAAGAGGTTGCAACAGACCAGTTGGTGAGGAGCGAGGTGTTTTGCATCTTGCACAGACTTCACATGAAGTGACATAGTTTAAAACATCCTTCCTGCAAGTGGGCCACCAAAAGAAACGAGAAAGAAATTCCTGTGTCTTTAGAATTCCTCTATGCCCAGCTATCTTGGAATCGTGAATGAGTTGCAATACTCTTAATCTGACTGTTTCAGGAATATACAGACGTTGTCCCTGAATCCACACAACATTCTTAAAGACAAGACTTACGTCCCTTGGGGGTTGTGCCAAAAAGGAATCCACATGGTATGCTTCCTTGATGTCCTTAAGTAGGTCTTGATTATGAATCACTCCCAGGAATCTAGAGTCAGGAAGAATAGTCTTAGGAGGAGTAAGTGGACGTGTCTCTGCTGAATAAATCCTAGAGAGTGCATCAGCCTTTCCATTGCGCGATCCTGGTCTATAAGAAATGATAAAATTAAATTGGTTTAAGAAAAGATTCCAGCGAGCCTGGCGAGGAGTCAGGCACTTAGCCGACCTGATAAATTCAAGGTTACGATGGTCTGTCAGGACGACTATTTGCTGTGCAGCTCCCTGAAGAAGGTGTCTCCATTCTTTGAAGGCGGCAATAATGGCCAACAACTCTCTATTGCCCACATCGTAGTTCCTCTCAGCCGAAGACAACTGCTGGGAAAAGAAGGCACAGGGATGCAAGACATTCTTCTCACCTGTTCTCTGAGAGAGTATAGCTCCAACGGCACAGTCTGAAGCATCCACCTCTATTATGAAGGCAAGTTCGGGGTTGGGATGTACTAAGATAGGTGCAGTGGTAAATTTATCTTTTAGACGGGAAAATGCTTCCTGGGCTTGGGGAGTCCAGGAGAACCTAGACTCTTTCCGGGTAAGTTGGGTGATAGGTGACACTACCTCAGAGAAATTCCTAATGAAACGTCTATAGAAGTTGGCAAACCCGATGAAGCGCTGCACCTCCTTCACATTTCTAGGACTTGGCCAATCCTTGATGGCTTGGGTCTTGCTTCCATCCATACTAATTCCTTGTGTAGACAGTACATACCCCAGAAATTGAATTTCGGTCCTATGGAATTCACACTTTTCAAGTTTGATGTAAAGATGATTTTGTCTTAGACGTTCCAAGACCATTCTCACATGTCCATGATGTTCCTCTGTGGAGTTAGAAAAAATTAGAATATCATCCAAATAAATCACCACGAATGTATCTAGGAGATCCCTGAAGATGTCATTCACCAAGTGTTGGAAAGTGGCTGGGGCGGTACTCAGACCAAAAGGCATAACTAGATATTCAAAGTGTCCATAGCGTGACCTGAATGCAGTCTTCCATTCATCCCCAGGTCTAATACGGACTAAGTTATAGGCCCCACGGAGATCTAGTTTAGAGAAAATTTTGGCATGTCGCACTCTCTCCAATAACTCAGGGATTAAAGGCAATGGATAACGGTTTCTAATAGTAACCTTATTGAGTTCCCTATAGTCTACGCAGGGTCTCAGAGATCCATCTTTCTTCTTTACAAAGAAGATGGGTGCACCTGCAGGAGATGAAGAGGGGCGTATGAAGCCCTTGGCTAGATTTTCGTCTATGTAATCCTTTAAAGCCTTTAGCTCGGGCCCCGCCAGGGGGTAGATCTTACCAAAAGGTATCTCTGCTCCAGGCAATAATTCAATTGGACAATCATATGGACGGTGAGGGGGAAGCTGGTCAGCGTTCTTCTTGTCACATAAATCCACATAGTCCTGGTATACAGCTGGTAGTTCAGGGACTGACATGGTTCCTTTAGGAACAGAGCAAGCTGAAACTTTTGGACTCATCTGTTTCTCTGGAAAGTGTAATTCCTTGGTCTCCCAGTTAATGGTAGGATTCTGAGCCTGCAGCCATGGTAGCCCTAGAATAATGGGAAAGTGGGGAGAAGAGATAAGCATAAAGGACAGTTTCTCTTGATGATCTTTACCCATAAGAACCCTCAAAGGCTCTGTTTCCTGATCCACTGGTCCAGAGGTCAGCAGGGAGCCATCCACAGTTTCCATCTGTACTGGAGTAGCCTTCTTCACTGAACGTATCCCCTGTTTCAGAGCAAAGGAGACATCCATAAAATTTCCACTTGCCCCTGAGTCGATCATAGCAGAGCTAGACACCCAAGCTGAGTCAACCCAGAGTTTGATGGAAAGAAAGCAATGAGAATTGTTTTTCTTACAACTCAGCTGGGACACCGCTGAGGAAACTTGAAAAATTGCAGCGTTTACACAGTCAACGTCCTCAGAAGTAACGGAGTTTAAGTCCGAGAAATCAAGATCTGTTGCTGCAGATCTCTCTGGAGCCTGAGGCTCGGACCTGACAGATCCCCTCTCGCAACACTCACAGTGAATGAGTGCTGCAGTAGTCTTACGAGAACGTCTCGGGCAGTTTATAATGAAGTGCCCTGACTTACCACAATAGAAACATAGATTCTCCTTAAAACGATGTTCCTTGCGTGCATCACTAACCCGTCGTTGTAAAGAGTCTACCTGCATGGGTTCAGGTTCAGGTTCCCGTGTGATCCTACTCAAAGGTTCCTTAGCTGGAGAGGAAGGTAGGAAAAGGTTAGTGCGATTGCTTTCGAACCATCTCTCTTGCCTGCGTTCAGTCAGACGAGTATCAATACGGATGCAGTAGTTAATAAAGTCGCCTAACGCAGTGGGAGGGTCGGCACGAGCAAGTTCATCCTTAATCAGTGGAGATAACCCTTTTCGAAAAATAGATTTTTTGGCGGAACTGTCCCAGGTGGTATCAAGGGCCCATCTCCTGAAATCCAAGGCATATTCAGCTACCGAGTGCTTACCTTGGCGCAAAGCTAACATGGCTGCTTCAGCTGTTGCACCTCGATTGGGGTCATCAAACACCTGTCCCATGGCTGAAATGAAAGCATCAAGATGATCCAAACATTCATCCTCAGTCTCAATCAGAGGGTTTGCCCACATCAAAGCCTTGTTGGTAAGCAACATAATTATAGTAAGCACTTTAGATCGTTCAGTGGGAAATTGTGAAGCATGTGCAGAAAAAAAAAGATTGCATTGATTAATAAATCCCCTGAATTTCTCACGTTCACCGCCAAAACGAAAAGGGGGCAACTTGGGAATCCCAGAACTCGGGGCTACGGCAGGAGCCTGGACTCGCTCCTCTAGAACCTCAATCCTGGCTCGCAAATCCTGGGCAGTCTGTCCAAACACTTGCAAATTGTGATTAGTGAGGTCCTGTAGGTTTGTAAAACGGGTTTTTATAGTCTGCAAATCTGCAAGGATATTATCAGTCACTCCGCAAAGTTCCTTTATGCGGGCCTCCATTTTCCAGATCTTTTAAGACAGGAGTACTGGAAGGAGAGGAGAAGAAAAAAAAACAATAGTGTTTACCTGTGGTAACACTGCAGAGAGAAAAAAAATTAAGGGAACTGCTCACCTGGAATGGTTGTGAGAAGTCACAACCACTATCATCACAGAAAGTTCAACCGGACATCTGATATCCACAGTTACAGCAGACACAAAAGAGGAAAGAAAAAAAAAAACAATAGTGTTTACCTGTGGTAACACTGCAGAAAAAAAAACTTAAGGGAATTGCTCACCTGGAATGGTTGTGAGAAGTCACAACCACTGTCATCACAGAAAGTACAACCGGACATCTGATATCCACAGTTACAGCAGACACAGCCTTTCCAGACCCAGCAGACACTAACGTTTGGCTTCAGAATCTTGTAATGTAAGGAGTACAGTTCATATAGTGTCTTGTGCTTGGGTGCGATGAAAACACAGGAGTCACAGGTTTGATATAGAAGGTCTTGTATTACTTCATACAAGTGGCAATAATAGTCACACAGTTTGCAGATACAAAAGCAGGAGACACAGCAGGCCAGAGTAACTTAAGCTCAGCAATCACTCTCCACAACAGGTTCAGGATCTCTTCTCTGTTACCATAAGTCCATGCAAACGTGGATTTGTCAAATAGCAAGGTTCCAAAGTCCACGAGTGTTCCAAAGTTCCACAATAGGAAATAACTGGAGTACAAGGTCCTAGGCTTCCAGGAGTCAGGTCACAGGTACACTGCAGGCTTAATTCTGAAGCACTGATTGCTCAGCTGTGGCTGCTTAAGAAGCAAGAGGGAGAGAATCAGGGCGGGAACATGCAAGCTGGAAACTTCATATTGACTGAGGGCAAGACAGCTGCAGCAAGACAGAAAGTAAAATGGCTGACGGAAAAACTGAGTTTCAGGAACATGTACACAGAACCTTACAGCTTCATAAATAATTATCCGGAGTTACCAGCCCTGCTCCATAAGGTGCGAAGACTGTGCTCGCACATCCATCGCTCGACCGTAGACTCCAGTCGTATGCAGAGGCTGCAGCATCTCTCCACCTCCCCAAGCACTGCCTAAGCATAGACGTTGCAACAAGGTGGAACTCCACCATGCACATGATTGAGAGGCTGTGCGAACAGAGGCAGGCTGTAATGCATTTGTGGGAGGATATACAGGCAGCCAGTTTGAGTACAGACATTGAGTTGTCGGGTTGCAGTGGTCAAAGCTGAAAGACCTCTGTAAAGTCCTTCAGTGTTTAGAGGAATACACACGGCTGGTAAGCACAGACGACGCCATCATAAGCATGAGCATCCCACTTATGTGTCTGCTTATGCAAACTTTGACGCACATTAAGGATCAGGCGTCTGCAGCGGAGGAAGAAGAGGAGGTGGAGGAGGAGGAAAGCCTTGATGACAGTCAGCCATTGTCTGCTCAGGGAACTGTCCTGGTGGAGGAAGAAGAGGAAGAGGAGGAGGATGAGGGGGATGATTATTTTGGGAGGAGGATGCTTCTCAGGGGACAAGAGAAAATATTGGCTTGCCAAGGTCAGGTACAGGGTTTGTTCGTGACTGGAGGGATGTGGATTTGGCAGAAAGTGCTCCTACACCCACCACTGGCAGTGCATCATTGACACCTGGAACATTGGTCCACATGTGTGATTATGTCTTGTGGATGCCAAAATTATGAAGGATGACGACTACTGGTTGGTCAGCATCCTCGATCCACGCTATAAAGGCAAATTACAGAACATCATGCCACAGGAGAACCTAGAGCTAATATTGGTGAACAAACAAGCAACTCTGGTAAACCGTTTGTTAGAGGCATTCCCAGCACACAGCAGCGGTGCAGGTTCTACAACGAGCCATACTGGGCAACATGGAAGAGGTGTTCGTGGTGCACACAGCCGAAGTGGCATTGGAGACAGGGTTTTCATGACCATGTTGTGGACTGATTTCTCGAGTACCGCTCACACGACTGGTAATACTGAATCGATTGCAACAGACAGGAGACAGCAGTTGTCAACTATGGTTCAAAATGACCTCTCCTCCCCTATCGATGTTCTCCCTCACAGGTCATTCCCCTTTGACTACTGGGCCTGTAAACTGTACACCTGGCCTGAATTGGCACAATATGCCTTACAGGAGCTTGCTTGCCCTTCTGGTAGTGTGCTATCAGAAAGAGACTTCAGTGCTGCTGGATCAATCCTGACAGAAAGAAGGACCCGGCTGTCGACGCAAAATGTTGGTGATTTCACTTTCATTAAAATGAACCATGCCTGGGTTTCAAAGGATTTTGTACCACCTTCCCCTGATGACACATAGGTTGCCAGCAAAATGGCTCGCTTTGTCCTCCTCTTCCTCCGACTTCTCCCATTCCTCCATTTGCAGCTGCTGAACGTCCAGCCTACAACTCAATATATGCCAGTTTTTCCACCTCCCTAACTGGGCTGTACCCCCCACCCAGGGCCGGCGTCAGCACCTGGCACACCCAAGCAAGTGCCGGGGCCCTGAGCAGGTGGGGGGGCCCACTCGCCGTCAGAGACACCGGCGTACTATGAGGGGCCCTGTGCCAGTGCCGGCACCCATGAGTGGGCCCCCCCTGCTTGCTCAGGGCCCCAGCACTTGCAATACTTACTTCTCCCTGTTCTACCTTTGTGACGTCTTCCGTGTTTCCTGACTGTGACATTCAGGTCAGAGAGCGCGATGTTGTCACGTCTGTGCGCCCTCTGCCTGAACAGTCAAAGTGCAGAGAGCTGGTGTTAGGATTTGAACCTGTGAACCATGGCTTGCTAGTCTGTTCCTTTGCTGTGGAGCTATTCGGAACTTGAATAACTTCAGCCTGAAACCATATGAACTTCGTCTGGGATAGAGATCATCACCTGCCCTGCTGATTGTTCCCGCCCTGATTGAGACTGATTGGATAGAGATCATCACCTGCCCTGCTAATTGTTCTCGCCCTGATTAAGACTGATTGGACCTGCTATATATACCTGGCCCTGTGCAGCTTCCTGTTGCTGAGTATATTGTGGTGCTCAGTCTAACTGAGTGAAGCATTATCTGAGCTCCTGATCTGCAAGGTGTTCTGCTGGCGCCTTCCTGTCTCTTGTGGAAACCCTGCTGTTCCTACCTCGAAATTCTATCACCTAAACGGACTTGGTGCTTGTGTGTGATCTCGGCCGGCCCATGCTCGGGCGGGCTCCGGCATCTGCGGACATAGTGAACCACCACCGCCATATACTGCACTTCCAGAAGTCTTTCCACGGTCCGGTCATCTGCACACTTCTGCTCCGGCAGCTGGAAGATGGCGACGCTGAGGAGTCCAGAGTAGAGCAGTGCCCAGCGAGGAGAGGTATTTCATTTTTTTAATGTTTGGAGCAATATATGGGGAGCATTACACACTGGAGAATTATATATGGGGCCCATCTTATACTGGAGCATCATATGGGGCCCATTATACACTTTAGCATTATATGGGGCCCATTATATATGGAGCATTATATAGACCCATCATACACTGGATCATCATCCATGGGGCCCATCATATACTGGAGCATCATATGGGCCCATTATATATGGAGCATTATATAGGCCCATCATACACTGGAGCATCATCCTTGGGGCCCATCATATACTGGAGCATCATATGGGGCCCATTATATATGGAGCATTATATAGGCCCATCATACACTGGAGCATCATCCATGGGGCCATCATATACTGGGGCATTATGTGGAGCTCATCATATACTGTATGGAACATTATATGGGACCAATTATGTATGGAGCAATATATGGGGCTCATTATTCTGTATGGCACACTATGTGGTGCTCATAATACTGTATGGAGAACTATACTGTCCCGTTTTTGAGCTATTGTAGTATTTACAATAGATATCACTCATGTAATGTAAGAAGTGTAGTATTTGGCATTGTACTATACCTATATTTCTCTGCCGTATCGGAGCATCATGAATTGTGGTATGTGTTAAAGGGGCCCACTGAGACTCTTTCGCCCAGGGCCCACGAAAACCTGGAGCCAGCCTTGCCCCCCCCACAACTTTAGCCAAATAACCCCCTGTTTTTAATGCGTTACTATTATTATAAAAGTAAATGAAGGTTGACAAGCTTAAGTAATAAGAATTGATGTCGTTGGCATTGAAATGGGCACTGTAGGTGTGTTTACTGTCCTCCACTTCTTGCCGACTTTTCTTCCCCATTGACTTGCATTGAGTTTCGTGTTTCAGTCGGACCTTCGACTTTTTCCGTTAGTCGGCTGATTTCGTTCGACTAGAATTTTGGGAAAGTCGGGTGGTCCGAAACCCGACTCGACCCTCCCGGAGGCAAAGTCGCTCATCTCTAGTGGTGACCACTCCCACCATCCTAAAATAGTCACCTGATGCATCAGCTGACTGTCGGTGATAGAGCAATCTACAGTGACCAAGCTTGGAGTAAGGAGCTCACTAGCTGCTGTGGCGTATCAGCTGGTTTTGTGAGTTCGTGATCCTGATGCCTTCATTCTGCTGTGCGGTGCTTTGCAGCAGAGGAAGTTAAAGCTAAGTTGTGTTATTGCCCCGTCCCTTTCGTGTTTGTCGCTGTCCCCTGTGTGGTATTATCTGCAGTGTTGAGGCTAGCGCCCCTTGCAGGACAGTGCACTAGCCAGGGCAGTGTTAGGTGACAGAGAGGGATGAGGTTCCTGACGGCGGTGAGGGTAAAGACCCACTTAGGGCATTAGAGGAGTGCATTTCCCTATCAGTAGGGCCTTCCTCCCCCATTTCCATCCCGTTGTGAGTGTGTTGCGCTGTCTGCTGACCGACCCTCCCTTTGGGTCGTGTCACATCGTGACAGGGGCAATATCCATGGCCCCTTCCCAGGCTATTAGTATCAACCCACAGCTGTCTGTTTAGCCTTTGCTGGCTTGAATTTATAGGGGTAGACCAGGTGAAAATGATGAGAGCTGCCTTCAGCAGCCGGCCCCTGGGAACAGCGTAAACTGTACTGCTTCTTCCCAGATGTCGGTATGTGTCATGTTGATGACACACGGATGTTATCTGTGTGTCACCAGTGTGCACGTGTATGGCACACATTTTGTCAGTGGTGCACATAAAAAACTGACATGTTTTCGGGTTTTTCACATGAACACATGGTCCATGTGAAAAACCTGACATGGGCGCACCACCATTGAATACAATTGGTGTGCTTGTGTCCGTATTTGGGGCCCTTAAAAAACGGACTGAATATGGACACAAAAAAGGACATGTAAGGACTCGAGGCCTTACACTGTATGAGAGCTACTCTGACTGGCTATCATAAAGTGTATGGGGTTATTATACTTTGTATAGAAAGCTGTGGGGACATCATACAGTGTGGGGAGCATTAATAATAATCTTTATTTGGATATAGCGCCAAGTTATTAAGCAGTGCTTTACAGTTTGCACACGTTATAATCGCTGTCCCCAATGTGGCTCACAATCTAAATTCACTATCAGTATGTCTTTGGAATGTGGAAGGAAACCAGAGTACCCGGAGGAAACCCAGAACATACAAACTCCTTGCAGATGTTGTCCTAGGTGGGATTTGAACCTAGGACTTCAGTGCTGCAAAGCTACCGTGCTGCCCGCTCACATTATTATGTGTATAAGGGACTTTGGGGGCATTATACTGTATGAGCACTACTGAGCGGCCATCATACTTTGCATTGAATGGCTTTTGGGTACCATACTGCGTATAGGAGGGTTTAGGGCGCATTATACCATGTATAGGATGTTTAGGAGGGTTATACTGTGTAAAGGGGAGTTTTGGTAGCATTATAAGGTGTAAGAACTACTATTGGGACATTATACTTTATGTAGGGGGACTTTAACATATACTGTTTATAGGGAGCTTTGCGAACATTATATTGTCTGAGGACTACTGTTGTGGCCGTTTTACAGTGTGAAGGACATTATACTGCTTATAGGGGTTTTTGGAAGCATGATAATTATATAATCATACAATGTTAGAGTTGGAAGGGACCTCTTGAGTCATCGTGTCCAACCTCCTGCTCAATGCAGGATTCACTAAACCATCTCAGCCTTCTTTTTTGCAAGCTAAACATTCCCAGATCCTTTAACCGTTCCTCGTAGGACATAGTTTGCAGTCCGCTCACCATCCTGGTAGCTTTTCTCTGAACTTGCTCCAGTTTTTTATGTCTTTTTTAAAATGTGGCGCCCAGAACTGGACACAGTATTCCAGATGAGGTCTGACCAAGAACAAGGAGTAGCAGGACCAACCTTTTTTGCTGCTGCATCACACTGTTGACTCATGTGCAGTCTGTGATCTATTAGTATACCCAAGTGTTTTTCACATGTGCTGTTGCTTAGTTTTATTCCTCTCATTCTATAATTGTAATTTTCATTTTTCTTGCCCAGATGGAGAATCTTGCATTTCTCCCTATTAAATACCATTCTATTAGTTGCTGCCCATTGTTCAAGCTTAGCTAGATCCTTCTGAATTCTCTTTCTGTCTTCTTTAGTATTAGCTATCCCTCCTAGCTTTGCATTGTCTGCAAATTAGTTTACCTTTAGCTCCCTTATCTAGATAATTTATAAAAATTTTGAACAACACTGGGGCCAAGACAGAGCCTTGTGGTACTCCACTTAAAACACTCTTCCAATTGGATGTACTATCATTTATTACTACTCTTTGAGTACGATCACTGAGCCATTTATGAATCCACCTAACCTTAGGATTGTCAATCCCATACTTGGTCAATTTTTTTCAATAAGGACAGTATGAGTTAAGGGCCCGTCTCACATAGCGATATTGCTACCGAGATCGGTGCTGAGTAGTGTTGAGCGATACTGCTCGATATCTAAAAATATCGGATCGGAATGGTATCGCCGATATCACTAAATATCGTCGATATCCGATTCCGATACCGGAAGTCCCATGTAAGTCTATGGGAACAAAATATCGCAACTAAAAAAACACTTTCTTTCCTTGTAAACACAAAATATACACACTTAGAATACATATATATATATATATATATATATATATACATGTCATTGTGACATATATATGTGTTCTGTGTGCCTTAATTGAACTGTTTTTTTGCTTGAGAATTGCAAAAATCATCATAGACTGTATTTGCCATTTTTCCGTCATATCTGCGCCACGAGGCACAGGTGAAGAATAAGGGGGTGCTCTCGTGGGCGTACACTCACTCCGTGGCGCGAAAACGATGTCCGCACACTCTAAATGTTACTGCAATGTAAGATCGTGCCCCAAGCTCTGGAGTTCCGCCTCCTCATCCTCCTCAGTGGGCGTAAACGAACGCGAAGGTCCCGCCTCCCTACAAAAGATGTCGCCTCTCCTGATGCTAATGACACATGTGACTTTGCTGAGATGGCGAATGGACGTGAGCAGAAGTGGGAAGGGATGGAGGAGTCAGAGCTCTCCCCCCACGGAAGCGACCCGATCGCCATGGAGCCACCGTTTGGCACCCGGCCTGGAAACCCTCCTACGCTGGAAGAAGCGGAGGATACCCTGAGAGACCTGGCCCGGCACCGGGAGGAGGTCGCCAGGATGGAAGCGAGCTGGCGGGCCCTAAAACTACAATTGGAGCGGCGCCAATCCCTCTTACCCCCTGAAGTGTCTGTACCGGAAGGTGAGGCACCCGTTCCAGTACAGAAGGCCGTGCGGGCATCCCAGCCCTTGCAATCTGAACCGGTTGCCAGTATCTCAGTGGAGGCACCCGTTCCAGTACAGAAGGCCGTGCGGGCATCCCAGCCCTTGCAATCTGAACCGGTTGCCAGTATCTCAGTGGAGGCACCCGTTCCAGTACAGAAGGCCGTGCGGGCATCCCAGCCCTTGCAATCTGAACCGGTTGCCAGTATCTCATGGAGGCACTCGTTCCAGTACAGAAGGCCATGCGGGCATCCCAGCCCTTGCAATCTGAACCGGTTGCCAGTATCTCAGAGTTTTACAGGATGCACATGGCAACCTATCAACCGACCTATACAACAAACCCACCGATAAGAATAATCTTCTGCATTACTCCAGTTGCCATCCTCGTTCAACTAAAAATAGTTACCACGGTCTCAACTGAGCCGAGTATGCAGGATTGTATCTGACAAAGAAATACTTGAAACCAGACTGAACACCATGGTACAGAAATTCAGAGAACGACACTACCCCACAAGGTTACTACATGACGAAAAAATCCGTGCCACTGCACCACCCTCCCCCTCCGCCACCTACTGTCCCAAAAGAGAGGGTGCCTTTTGTTCACTCATTTCACCCCCTTATGCCAAAAGCCTACTCTATTATAAAAAAAACACTGGCCGCTGCTCTCAAGGGCCTACCCGAACATTGAGTCATTTGAGTCACCAGCACTAATGTGCAAAAAAAAGGGCACCTAATATCAGAGACAGGCTAGTGAGAGCCGACATAGGTAGTGCCCGGCCTACCGATAGCCAAAGACTTTTGGCCTCTCGGAAGAACGGTACTTTTCCGTGTCTCAATTGTGCAGCCTGCTCAAATATCATCAGATCAGACCATTTCACACACCCTAGGACAGGCATATCATTCCCAATTAAAGGATTTTTACCTGCAACTCCAATTTCGTAGTGTACCTTATTAAGTGCCCATGCAGCCTCCTATATGTGGGGGAGACAACCCAGCATGTTAAAGATCGCATAGCCAGTCATAAATCCACCATCCGTTGCCAAAAGAACTGGCTCCCATTACCTGATCATTTTACTAAACACAGGCATTCTGTTGCTCAGATGAAATTTCAGGTCATAGAAGGGGTTCCACGCCCCAGGCGAGGTGGTGACCATGTGAAACTATTAAAACAAAGGGAAACATACTGGATTCATAAACTTGAAACTTTGGCCCCTAAAGGATTGAATAGAGAAATAGATTGGCTGCTATAATATACTCTATATTAACACAATTTGTTTTTCTTGCAGACCCGATAACTATTCACCTACAGGTGAGTTTACTCCTCAGCCGGGATTCTGCTACATGTCCCTGTCCCCTCTGACCTCTTAAGTCCTCCATTCATTTTTTATTTTTTATTTTTTATTTTTATTTCCAATTTTTATTGCTAATAATGATTAATTTTTTATTTTGTATTTTCTCTAAACTTCCCTAATATTAATCGTTCCCTTCATTGGCTTATCCTGTTGAATACTTTATTTGCCCATTCTATGATTAAAATTGTTCACAGTGCCCAGATATATCCATACACCCACTCCAGTCCTTTGGCACTACTATACAGACGTTTTTCACCTAGCTCTGAGCATGCTCAGTACAACCACTTAGCCACTGCGCATGTCCCCCATCTCTCACAGTATCTCTCAGTGACGCAATGTCACTTCCGGTTTGATATCGTCACTTCCGGTCTGGCGCTTTATACGAGCGCTACTAACTCATGCACACTGCAGTCCAGCCACAGCAAGGCGTGGGAGCGCTGCTTAGCCCACACCACAACGCTTTCCAGGTAGGCTTCATGCCATTTTGGGGATGTACTTTATTTACACTCTAAACCGCTAATACTCAGCGGCCCTGACTATATCGCACTATCCACTTCCCCAGGTGGATAACAAACCCTGCTCTCTGGGACCTTACCTGAAGTAATTGACTGCCAGGTATGCACCTTAACATCTATACCCACTACACTATTATAAGTCTGTCATTGCCACCATTTTACATCACAGTTCTTAATCCTCTAGGATCACAGAACTATCCTAGGGGACTATTCCCCGACTATAACAGGTACTTCTAACCCCTCTACTTGGGCTCTATAACCACACGGTCGCATACAAGCAATTTATTAGGCACTCCCTATACCTTACTTTCAGATCGCCACAATTGCTATTGAGATTCCTCTCATTACCCAAAGACTTGAGATACAGGTATTAGGCAGCCTTATTATTGATTTTCAGCATTTGTATGCATACATTTAACACTGTTACCATTGCTTGCAGTTTTCCTCTGTATTGGGATACTTACCTTTCTTTATATGTCTACCCACAAATATTCCAGGACTGAGGTAAAAAAATTCCCTCTTCGTTTCTGCTTTCTCATTTGGTTCCAATGTACCTTATATAATGTATATATGTATATAATTGATTTCTTGGTCACATTTAATTTTATGTTGTGTCTTGTTATTTGATGTTGTGTCTTGGTGTTTCTCCGGAGTGGTTTCTTTTGAACCATCACTATTGATGTTTTTATGACTATTTATTTTCATGTTACTTATAATGTCTCTTTTGAGTCACAGCGACTACATGAATAAGGTTCTGGCAGAACCGAAACGTTGTTATTTATGTCGCCTCATGCTTATATTCTTGTTTTGCCTCCATTCTTGATTATCCACTAAAATAAACAGAATATTTCACTTGCAAATTGATATTTTGAGTGTGCGGTAAATAATTCTCTAGTATCTCAGTGGAGGCACCCGTTCCAGTACAGAAGGCCGTGCGGGCATCCCAGCCCTTGCAATCTGAACCGGTTGCCAGTATCACAGTGGAGGCACCCGTTCCTGCAGAAAACGCCGCACCAGCACCCCAGATCCCGCTGTGTGCCCCCGTCGCTGAGGCAGAAGAAGCGACACCCGTCCTCATGGAGGAGGCCGCGCAGGCACCAGAGCACTACCTGCCTGTACCGGAGCCCCGACCGTCATCTGTTCCAGAGCCGGCTGCTTCCGCCACAGGTGAGCGCCGCCAGGACTGGGGGGCGCCAGGAGAGCTGCCGCAAACCGGACATCGTAAGCTGGCATTTGATGGTGGAGACATGGAGCAGCTGGTGGAGGAGAATTACAACCGGCGTCAGGAGGAAGAGTGGAGACGTCGGGAGCGGGAAGCAGAGCGACAAAGGGAGCAGCGAGAATCCCAAAAGCTTCGGCAACGTCACCTGGAGAAGGACCTGGCAGAGAAGGCACGTATGAGAAAGGATAAAAGTACGGTGAGGGAGCCGCGGCGTAAGGGTGCAGTACGGAACTTTAAGTTAAAAGGTGGTTGGGGCTTCATCCAGGAGCCTGGACTTTATTTAGAAGTTTTTGTAACCCGGCGGGACGTGGAGGCTCACCTCCCAGAAGGACACCCGGGGAGGGACCTGTTGCCAGGAGACTTGGTGACTTACACCCGACACTGGGGTTACAATGGATGGTACGCCCTAAATGTTACCAGGTGCGACCCCTACTCCCCAGAGTGTCAGGAAACTGACAGACCCTACAAGCCTTCAGCCTCCCCCAACCAGGCCTCTGCACAAGTGCCCACCCCACGCCGTAAATCTCCCCAGCCTCCCTCAGTGGTCTCCTCAGCAGCCCCAGCTATGGACATGATAATGATAGCTGGCCCGTACCCGGCGCCTGTTAGGCCCCCTGGGGTTCGTACAGTCCGGGACATAGGGTTCCAGACCCGGAGGGAGACGAAAGAGGTGGCCACACAGACCCAGATAGCGGGTCACGACGTCACTGTACACGCCACACGACGTCATCAGGTCTGGGTGGACCCTCCTGTCACGGATGTTTGGCAAGCTCCACAACAGTACCAGGTGGTACCTGGAAGAGGCCAGCCAAAGAAGTCTAAATAACCCGGACAGGGTCTCTGTATGTAAATAGTTAAATTATTGATGTACCCGGACGGGTGAATGTTCATAAAAAGAAGTTTATTGTTGCCTTAATATACCCATGTTGGGTAATGGTTTGATGTACCCGGACGGGTGAATGTTCAGAAGAACAAGTTTATTTTTGCCTTAATATACCCATGTTGGGTAATGGTTTGATGTACCCGGACGGGTGAATGTTCAGAAGAACAAGTTTATTGTTGCCTTAATATACCCAGGTTGGGTAATGGTGTTTCACTGTAATGAAAATGTTCAACTTTAAAGCTATGAACTGTAGTGGCTCACAAATTTTTCTGTAAATAGTTGGCACTTCGGTGCTCCATTTTGGTTTTACAAAAAACTTTACTGTGCACTATTTTCAACTACCTCAGAAACTAAAAACCCGTTTGGTGTGGCCGAAAGTGAGGTCTGCTCAAGGAAAGTCTTGCAGCCCACCCAAGACCACAGTTGGAGGTTTGGAGTGGGTCCTCCACAAGCACAAGTAAAGGACACTGTGAAGTTACCCCGGTGGGGTTGTAGTCCTAAGAAGTCTCCACGAACTTCGGCACTAATGCTATTTGCACTTTTGTTGAATATGTATTTATTAACACACATGTATAACACATATCAAGGGTATCAACAGTAACAAAACATGTCACATAATATAAGCCATTTGCACTTTTGTAATGTTATTATTAAAAATGTTATTATGCAACGTTTAACTTGAAGTGTTTCCTGCTTTCTTACTACATCGCATAGTCCACTCTGCTACATCACTTTGCACCATTGCTCTATCTCACATCTATCTGCCCTGGAAGGATAGCGTGTTACCTGTAGAAGACTTTTCACCTACCTGCACTACACCATCCCTTCCAGAGGACCTGCACAGCAGCGCTGGACACCCTGACCAGGTACTACAGGTGGCGTCACGACAAACTACACGAACATTCTATCATCCCCTGGAAATATCCCACATTCCAGTGATCGCCCAGGTCACGGACCGAGCTGTGCTACTCGTGACATCCCCCATAGAAGTCGACGTGATCGGTGCCGAGTACCCCCAAAACCCCTGTCTCTGTGCGACTCAACTTCCCTCACTGTGCTGGCACTTTACATTTACAATGCCTCTGGGTTTTTTTTTTTGGGGGTGGGGAACATTCAGACTTTTGCTATGGGGCCCCATGATTTATATGTACGCCCCTGCTGCTGAGGAATGGTATTTAAGGCTGTTAAGGAGCCAACATACATGGACCTTGCCAGCCTGATAATACCAGGCCACAGCAGTTTGCTTAGCTTGGTTGGTTAACAAAAATAGGGGATCCCCTCGAAAAAAAAAGGCGTAGGGGTCCCCCTATTTGTGTTAACCAGCCAAGTAAAATGCAGACTGCTGCGGCCTGGTATTAAAAGACTGTCAAGGCCCATGGATTTTGGCCCTCAACAGCCTGATAATACCAGGCTACAGCAGCCCCACATTTGGCGCATCAAAAGATGTGCCAATTGTGGCACTTTACCCGGCTCTTCCCACTGCCCTGTAGCGGTGGCAAGTGGGGTAATAAGGGGTTAATGTCACCGTTGATTGCACGGTGAGAATAAGCCCGGTTAATAATGGAGAGGTGTCAATAAGACACCGATCCATTATTAATCCCAAAGTTTTTAAATGTATAAAAAAAAAGACACAGCAAGAAAAAAGTATTTTAATGAAATAAAAGAGACAACACAGTTTTCATTTCTTTTATTATACTCTCATTCCTGTGACGCCATCGATCTCCTGTAAAAAAAGAAAGAAAAAAAAACAACAGTATACCACCTGTCCGACGCAGTCCATAGTAACGACTGTCCCACGACGATCCAGCTCTGCTACATCGGAATGCCAGGCAGAGCCTGTCATCTCGACGCAGCACAGCTCATTACCTGCTTCCCCGGCGGTGACGTCATCGGACTGACTGCTTTACGGCCGGGATTACCCAGCAGTCACTGCAGTTATCGCGAGAAACTGCATGTGACCGCCGGGGAAAGATGATGGTGGCCATGAAGCAGTCCAGCCCGTGACCGCCGGAGATCTTCTGCCAGGTAAGTGCCGCTGACTCCTGACAGACCCGACCGACGGACACTGACAGTGACAGTGACAATCCCGATTCCGGTATCCGATAAGACGAAAATATCGGAACTAAGTATCGAAAGGCCGATAGAGCTAATATCGGCCGATACCCGATACTTGCGGTATCGTATCGCTCAACACTAGTGCTGAGTAGTGTTGAGCGATACGATACCGCAAGTATCGGGTATCGGCCGATATTAGCTCTATCGGCCTTTCGATACTTAGTTCCGATATTTTCGTCTTATCGGATACCGGAATCGGGATTGTCACTGTCACTGTCAGTGTCCGTCGGTCGGTCGGGTCTGTCAGGAGTCAGCGGCACTTACCTGGCAGAAGATCTCCGGCGGTCACGGCTGGACTGCTTCATGGCCGCCATCATCTTTCCCCGGCGGTCACATGCAGTTTCTCGCGATAACTGCAGTGACTGCTGGGTAATCCCGGCCGTAAAGCAGTCAGTCCGATGACGTCACCACCGGGGAAGCAGGTAATCAGCTGTGCTGCGTCGAGATGACAGGCTCTGCCTGTCATTGCGATGTAGCAGAGCTGGATCGCCATGGGACAGTCGTTACTATGGACTGTGTCGGACAGGTGGTATACTGTTGTTTTTTTTTTTCTTTTTTTACAGGAGATCGATGGCGTCACAGGAATGAGAGAGTAATAAAAGAAATGAAAACTGTGTTGTCTCTTTTATTTCATTAAAATACTTTTTTCTTGCTGTGTCTTTTTTTTTATACATTTAAAAACTTTGGGATTAATAATGGATCGGTGTCTTATTGACACCTCTCCATTATTACCCGGGCTTATTCTCACCGTGCAATCAACGGTGACATTAACCCCTTATTACCCCACTTGCCACCGCTACAGGGCAGTGGGAAGAGCCAGGTAAAGTGCCACAATTGGCACATCTTTTGAAGCGCCAAATGTGGGGCTGCTGTAGCCTGGTATTATCAGGCTGTTGAGGGCCAAAATCCATGGGCCTTGACAGTCTTTTAATACCAGGCCGCAGCAGTTTGCATTTTACTTGGCTGGTTAACACAAATAGGGGGACCCCTACGCCTTTTTTTTTCGAGGGGATCCCCTATTTTTGTTAACCAACCAAGCTAAGCAAACTGCTGTGGCCTGGTATTATCAGGCTGGCAAGGTCCATGTATGTTGGCTCCTTAACAGCCTTAAATACCATTCCTCAGCAGCAGGGGCGTACATATAAATCATGGGGCCCCATAGCAAAAGTCTGAATGTTCCCCATCCCCCCAAAAAAAAAACCCAGAGGCATTGTAAATGTAAAGTGCCAGCACAGTGAGGGAAGTTGAGTCGCACAGAGACAGGGGTTTTGGGGGTACTCGGCACCGATCACGTCGACTTCTATGGGGGATGTCACAAGTAGCACAGCTCGGTCCGTGACCTGGGTGATCACTGGAATGTGGGATATTCCCAGGGGATGATAGAATGTTCGTGTAGTTTGTCGTGACACCACCTGTAGTACCTGGTCAGGGTGTCCAGCGCTGCTGTGCAGGTCCTCTGGAAGGGATGGTGTAGTGCAGGTAGGTGAAAAGTCTTCTACAGGTAACACGCTATCCTTCCAGGCAGATAGATGTGAGATAGAGCAATGGTGCAAAGTGATGTAGCAGAGTGGACTATGCGACGTAGTAAGAAAGCAGGAAACACTTCAAGTTAAACGTTGCATAATAAAATTTTTAATAATAACATTACAAAAGTGCAAATGGCTTATATTATGTGACATGTTTTGTTACTGTTGATACCCTTGATATGTGTTATACATGTGTGTTAATAAATACATATTCAACAAAAGTGCAAATAGCATTAGTGCCGAAGTTCGTGGAGACTTCTTAGGACTACAACCCCACCGGGGTAACTTCACAGTGTCCTTTACTTGTGCTTGTGGAGGACCCACTCCAAACCTCCAACTGTGGTCTTGGGTGGGCTGCAAGACTTTCCTTGAGCAGACCTCACTTTCGGCCACACCAAACGGGTTTTTAGTTTCTGAGGTAGTTGAAAATAGTGCACAGTAAAGTTTTTTGTAAAACCAAAATGGAGCACCGAAGTGCCAACTATTTACAGAAAAATTTGTGAGCCACTACAGTTCATGGCTTCAAAGTTGAACATTTTCATTACAGTGAAACACCATTACCCAACCTGGGTATATTAAGGCAACAATAAACTTGTTCTTCTGAACATTCACCCGTCCGGGACATCAAACCATTACCCAACATGGGTATATTAAGGCAAAAATAAACTTGTTCTTCTGAACATTCACCCGTCCGGGTACATCAATAATTTAACTATTTACATACAGAGACCCTGTCCGGGTTATTTAGACTTCTTTGGCTGGCCTCTTCCAGGTACCACCTGGTACTGTTGTGGAGCATGCCAAACATCCGTGACAGGAGGGTCCACCCAGACCTGATGACGTCGTGTGGCGTGTACAGTGACGTCGTGACCCGCTATCTGGGTCTGTGTGGCCACCTCTTTCGTCTCCCTCCGGGTTTGGAACCCTATGTCCCGGACTGTACGAACCCCAGGGGGCCTAACAGGCGCCGGGTACGGGCCAGCTATCATCATCATGTCCATAGCTGGGGCTGCTGAGGAGACCACTGAGGGAGGCTGGGGAGATTTACGGCGTGGGGTGGGCACTTGTGCAGAGGCCTGGTTGGGGGAGGCTGAAGGCTCGTAGGGTCTGTCAGTTTCCTGACACTCTGGGGAGTAGGGGTCGCACCTGGTAACATTTAGGGCGTACCATCCATTGTAACCCCAGTGTCGGGTGTAAGTCACCAAGTCTCCTGGCAACAGGTCCCTCCCCGGGTGTCCTTCTGGGAGGTGAGCCTCCACGTCCCACCGGGTTACAAAAACTTCTAAATAAAGTCCAGGCTCCTGGATGAAGCCCCAACCACCTTTTAACTTAAAGTTCCGTACTGCACCCTTACGCCGCGGCTCCCTCACCGTACTTTTATCCTTTCTCATACGTGCCTTCTCTGCCAGGTCCTTCTCCAGGTGACGTTGCCGAAGCTTTTGGGATTCTCGCTGCTCCCTTTGTCGCTCTGCTTCCCGCTCCCGACGTCTCCACTCTTCCTCCTGACGCCGGTTGTAATTCTCCTCCACCAGCTGCTCCATGTCTCCACCATCAAATGCCAGCTTACGATGTCCGGTTTGCGGCAGCTCTCCTGGCGCCCCCCAGTCCTGGCGGCGCTCACCTGTGGCGGAAGCAGCCGGCTCTGGAACAGATGACGGTCGGGGCTCCGGTACAGGCAGGTAGTGCTCTGGTGCCTGCGCGGCCTCCTCCATGAGGACGGGTGTCGCTTCTTCTGCCTCAGCGACGGGGGCAGACAGCGGGATCTGGGGTGCTGGTGCAGCGTTTTCTGCAGGAACGGGTGCCTCCACTGTGATACTGGCAACCGGTTCAGATTGCAAGGGCTGGGATGCCCGCACGGCCTTCTGTACTGGAACGGGTGCCTCCACTGAGATACTGGCAACCGGTTCAGATTGCAAGGGCTGGGATGCCCGCACGGCCTTCTGTACTGGAACGGGTGCCTCCACTGAGATACTGGCAACCGGTTCAGATTGCAAGGGCTGGGATGCCCGCATGGCCTTCTGTACTGGAACGGGTGCCTCCACTGAGATACTGGCAACCGGTTCAGATTGCAAGGGCTGGGATGCCCGCACGGCCTTCTGTACTGGAACGGGTGCCTCACCTTCCGGTACAGACACTTCAGGGGGTAAGAGGGATTGGCGCCGCTCCAATTGTAGTTTTAGGGCCCGCCAGCTCGCTTCCATCCTGGCGACCTCCTCCCGGTGCCGGGCCAGGTCTCTCAGGGTATCCTCCGCTTCTTCCAGCGTAGGAGGGTTTCCAGGCCGGGTGCCAAACGGTGGCTCCGTGGCGATCGGGTCGCTTCCGTGGGGGAGAGCTCTGACTCCTCCATCCCTTCCCACTTCTGCTCACGTCCATTCGCCATCTCAGCAAAGTCACATGTGTCATTAGCATCAGGAGAGGCGACATCTTTGTAGGGAGGCGGGACCTTCGCGTTCGTTTACGCCCACTGAGGAGGATGAGGAGGCGGAACTCCAGAGCTGTGGGGCACGATCTTACATTGCAGTAACATTTAGAGTGTGCGGACATCGTTTTCGCGCCACGGAGTGAGTGTACGCCCACGAGAGCACCCCCTTATTCTTCACCTGTGCCTCGTGGCGCAGATATGACGGAAAAATGGCAAATACAGTCTATGATGATTTTTGCAATTCTCAAGCAAAAAAACAGTTCAGTTAAGGCACACAGGACACATATATATGTCACAATGACATGTATATATATATATATATATATATATATGTATTCTAAGTGTGTATATTTTGTGTTTACAAGGAAAGAAAGTGTTTTTTTAGTTGCGATATTTTGTTCCCATAGACTTACATGGGACTTCCGGTATCGGAATCGGATATCGACGATATTTAGTGATATCAGCGATACAATTCCGATCCGATATTTTTAGATATCGAGCAGTATCGCTCAACACTAGTGCTGAGTCACTAGTTTTGTGACGCAGCACCGAGCTCACCAGCGATATCGCTGTGTGTGACATTCAGCGACGATCAGCCCCCCTGCTGGGTATCGCTGATCGTCGCTGAAATGTCAGGACATTTTTTTGATCGCTGGTCTCCCGCTGACAGGCACGCATCGCTGCGTGTGACAGGCGGGAGACCAGCGATCCGCTGGTAACCAAGGTACACAGCGGGTTTCCAGGCGCGGGGCTGTGCCTAGAAACCCGCTGTGTACCTTGGATACCAGCGCCCTGATGCAGGGAGCTGGTATCCAAGGTACACAACGGGTTTCCAGGCACCGCGCAGTGCTTGGAAACCCGCTGTGTACCTTGGATACTAGCTCCCTGCATCAGCGCTCTGGTATCCAAGGTACACTGCGGGTAACTAAGCGATGTTACCCGCAGTGTCGCTGTCCCAGATCGCTGCCTGAGCTGCCTGTTTGGCAGCTCAGCAGCGATCATGTAGCGATACACCAGCGATCCTGACAAGTGCATATCGTTGTCGGGATCGCTGGTGTATCGTTATGTGAGACCCAGCCTCTACTTTATCAAATGCTTTGTTGAAGTTGAGATATACTATATCTACTGCATTTCCCTGATCCACGCAGTCAGTGATTCCATCAAACAGGAAATTAGATTAGTCTGGCATGACTTGTTTGCTACAAACCCATGCTGGCTCTGGTTAATTACTGTACTCTTATCCAATTACTTACATAAATGAAGTTTAATAATTTGTTCAAAGAGCTTTCCTGGTATAGAAGTAAGGCTCACTGGCCTGTAATTCTTGGCTCCATCTTCTTTCCTTTTTTGAAGATAGGGGCAACATTTTCCCTTTTCCAATCTTCTGGGCTTCTACTGTTCTCCAGAATTTTTCAAAAATTCTGGCTAGCGGTTCGGCAATTTCCTCTGCTATCTCTTTCAGTGACCTAGGATGTAATTAGTCTAGAACAAGAGAGTTAAATTAATTTAAATTAGCTAAGTATTCTCTCACCATCTCTCTGTGAATTATTTTATTGAATTGATAGCACAGTGAAGATCAGTTGATGTTACATTTACTTTCTTAGAGGACACAGATGCAAAATAGAAATTTAAAAGTTCGTCCTTCTCAATATCATTTTTGACCACTTTAACCTTTTCATCCTGTAAAAATCTATAGCATCTTTGTCTTTTGCTTTTGACATAGCTTCAAAATCCTTTTTTATAGCTTTTGGTCTCCCTTGCAAGCCTCACTTCATTATTGGCTTTAGATTTTCTAATGCTTGCCCTGCATTCCCTACAGACATCATTATATTCATCTTTAGATATGCCCTCCTCTTTCTATTTGATGTATATTTATTTTTTTCCTTTTGTTTAAGTTTTGCGTTCATTCATCCTGGTCTCTTTAAAAGCTTCCAATTCTTCCTTCTTTTCGGGATTGTTACTGATTATGCAGTAAGAATTTCATTTAGCAAAATCTCCCATCCTTCTTGGACATTTTTGTCCTTTAGAACATCCAGCCATTGGACCTTTCCCACCCTCTTTCCAACTCCATTAAAATCTGCCTTTCTGAAGTCCAACCTTAAAGACTGAGTCCTCGCAGGTCTTCCGCCTAGCAATCTTCCTTCTTGTAATCCAAAATTCAAGGATAGCATGATCGCTGCCTCCTAAATTCCCAGCCACCTTTACTTCCTCAACCATTTTCTTACTGTTAGAAAAAAAAAGGAAGGATCCAGCGATGTCAGGTGACGGTTAAAAACCAATATTTATTTTCAAAATGGCATTAAAATATTCTCAGGCACATAATGTCTGGAAATACTGCATAGGAACACAGATCTACGCGTTTCAACGCAAGGTCTTTCTCAAGATGTGCTTACTGTTGGCAAGAATTAGGACCAACATAGCAGATCCTCTTGTTCCCTCTTCTACCATTTGAAAGATAAAGTTGTCAGCAAAAGAAGATAAGAATTTTTTGGACGAATAACTTTTGCCTGAGAGAGACTTCCAACAAATATCTGTATAGTTAACATCTCCCATGATTACTATGTCGTGCTTTTTTTTAGAATAAAGATAACTGATGTAAAAATTGTTCATCCATGTTTTCGGTCTGTCCGTGTGGTCTATAGAAAACACATACAATAGTGTCCTTTCTGTTCTCTCCTTTTTTTCATGCCCAAACAGTTTCTACTAAGCTACCATTCTCTGAAGCTTGGATCTTTATGAAGATATACACTTTCCTAATATACAGTGCAATACCTCCTCCCCTCTTGTTAAGCCTGTTTCTTATAAGTTGTAGCCTTCAAGGTTTGTATTCTAATCATGTGTATGCCTTTCAGTGATGCCTATGACATGATATCCATCAGCTCCAATTCTCCTTGCTTGTTTCCCATACTCTGTGCATTTGTACTGACACATTTTAGTTTGTAATGAGTTTCTCTCTCCTACTCTATTTTCATTCAGAATTAGTTGTCTGTGTTCTTTATTTTCACTTGTAATAATGTTTATAGGGGCTTTGAGGGATACCATACAGTGTATAGGGAGTTGTGGAGACATCATACTGTGTAAAATGAAGCTATGCGGACATTATACTCTGCATAGGGAAGCAGTAGTGTGATATAATGGCTGTATATCTCTTTTGTTAAAAGTAGAGAAGCAGTAGGGGCGTCATACTGTGTGGGGTGATTTTGGGGCAATCACAATGTGTCTTGAGGAGCTGTGGACACATCATACTTTGTATCTGGGGCTGTGGGCCCATTATACTGTGTACATGGGAGTTGTGGGGACATCATACTGTATACAGGAGAGCTGTGGGGGCTTTATACAGTGCATAGAGGAGCTGTAGGGACTTCATACTGTATATAGGGGAGTAGTGGGGGAATAATACTGTAAGGTTCTATGTATATATTCCTGAAACTCAGTTTGTTCGTCAGCCATTTTACTTTCTGTCTTGCTGCAGCTATCTTGCCCTCAGTCAAAATGAGTTTCCAGCTTGCATGTTCCCGCCCTGATTCTCTCCTTTGCTTCTTAAGCAGCCACAGCTGAGCAATCAGTGCTTCAGAATCTAGCCTGCAGTGAACCTGTGACTTGACTCCTGTAAGCCTTGGACCTTGTACTCCAGCTATTCCTACTGAGGAACTCTGAAGCACTTGTGGACTCTGAACCCTGCTCTTTGAAAGACCCCACGTTTGCATGGACTTACGGTAACAGAGAAGAAGATCCTGAATCTGTATTGGAGAGTGATTGCTGAGCTTGGATTACTCTGGCCTGCTGTGTCTCCTGTTTCTGTGTCTGCAAACTGTGTGACTATTTCTGCCAACTTGTATGAAGTAATACAGGACTTTTCTATATCAAACCTGTGACTCCTGTGTTTTCATCGCACCCAAGCACAAGACGCTATATGAACTGTACTACATACATTACAAGATTCTGAAGCCAAAACGTTAGTGTCTGCTGGGTCTGGAAGGCTGTGTCTGCTGTACTGTGGATATCAGACGTCCGGTTGTACTTTCTGTGATGACAGTGGTTGTGACTTCTCACAACCATTCCAGTGTTGCCACAGGTGAACACTATTGTTTTTTTCTCTCCTCTTCTTCCAGTAATCCTGTCTTAAAAGATCTGGAAAATGGAGGCCCGCATAAAGGAACTTTGCGGAGTGACTGATAATATCCTTGCAGATTTGCAGAATATAAAGACCCGTTTTACAAATCTACAGGACCTCAATAATCACAATTTGCAAGTGGTTGGACAGACTACCCAGGATTTGCGAGCCAGGATTGAGGTTCTAGAGGGGCGAGTCCAGGCTCCTGCCGTAGCCCCGAGTGCTGGGATTCCCAAGTTGCCCCCTTTTCGTTTTGGCGGTGAACGTGAGAAATTCAGGGGATTTATTAATCAATGCAATCTTTTTTTTTCTGCACATGCTTCACAATTTCCCACTGAACGATCTAAGGTGCTTACTATAATTATGTTGCTAACCAACAAGGCTTTAATGTGGGCAAACCCTCTGATTGAGACTGAGGATGATTGTTTGAATCACCTTGATGATTTTATTTCAGCCATGGGGCAGGTGTTTTTATGACCCCAATCGAGGTGCAACAGCTGAAGCAGCCATGTTAGCTTTGCGCCAAGGTAAGCACTCGGTAGCTGAATATGCCTTGGATTTCAGGAGATGGGCCCTTGATACCACCTGGGACAGTTCCGCCAAAAAATCTATTTTTCGAGAGGGGTTATCTCCACTGATTAAGGATGAACTTGCTCGTGCCGACCCTCCCACTGCGTTAGGTGACTTTATTAACTACTGCATCCGTATTGATACTTGTCTGACTGAACGCAGGCAAGAGAGATGGTTCGAAAGCAATCGTACTAACCTTTTCCTACCTTCCTCTCCAGCTAAGGAACCTTTGAGTAGGATTACACGGGAACCTGAACCTGAACCCATGCAGGTAGACTCTTTACAACGACGGGTTAGTGATGCACGCAAGGAACATCGTTTTAAGGAGAATCTATGTTTCTATTGTGGTAAGTCAGGGCACTTCATTATAAACTGCCCCAGCCGTTCTCGTAAGACTACTGCAGCACTCATTCATTGTGAGTGTTGCGAGAGGGGATCTGTCAGGTCCGAGCCTCAGGCTCCAGAGAGATCTGCAGCAACAGATCTTGATTTCTCGGACTTAAACTCCGTTACCTCTGAGGACGTTGACTGTGTAAACGCTGCCATTTTTCAAGTTTCCTCAGCGGTGTCCCAGCTGAGTTGTAAGAAAAACAATTCTCATTGCTTTCTTTCCATCAAACTCTGGGTTGACTCAGCTTGGGTGTCTAGCTCTGCTATGATCGACTCAGGGGCAAGTGGAAATTTTATGGATGTCTCCTTTGCTCTGAAACAGGGAATACGTTCAGTGAAGAAGGCTACTCCAGTACAGATGGAAACTGTGGATGGCTCCCTGCTGACCTTTGGACCAGTGGATCAGGAAACAGAGCCTTTGAGGGTTCTTATGGTAAAGATCATCAAGAGAAACTATCCTTTATGCTTATCTCTTCTCCCCACTTTCCCATTATTCTAGGGCTACCATGGCTGCAGGCTCAGAATCCTACCATTAACTGGGAGACCAAGGAATTACACTTTCCAGAGAAACAGATGAGTCCAAAAGTTTCAGCTTGCTCTGTTCCTAAAGGAATCATGTCAGTCCCTGAACTACCAGCTGTATACCAGGACTATGTGGATTTATGTGACAAGAAGAACGCTGACCAGCTTCCTCCTCACCGTCCATATGATTGTCCAATTGAATTATTGCCTGGAGCAGAGATACCTTTTGGTAAGATCTACCCCCTGGCGGGGCCCGAGCTAAAGGCTTTAAAGGATTACATAGATGAAAATCTAGCCAAGGGCTTCATACGCCCCTCTTCATCTCCTGCAGGTGCACCCATCTTCTTTGTAAAGAAGAAAGATGGATCTCTGAGACCATGCGTAGACTATAGGGAACTCAATAAGGTTACTATTAGAAACCGTTATCCATTGCCTTTAATCCCTGAGTTATTGGAGAGAGTGCGACATGCCAAAATTTTTTCTAAACTAGATCTTCGTGGGGCCTATAACTTAGTCCGTATTAGACCTGGGGATGAATGGAAGACTGCATTCAGGTCACGCTATGGACACTTTGAATATCTAGTTATGCCTTTTGGTCTGAGTACCGCCCCAGCCACTTTCCAACACTTGGTGAATGACATCTTCAGGGATCTCCTAGATACATTCGTGGTAATTTATTTGGATGATATTCTAATTTTTTCTAACTCCACAGAGGAACATCATGGACATGTGAGAATGGTCTTGGAACGTCTAAGACAAAATCATCTTTACATCAAACTTGAAAAGTGTGAATTCCATAGGACCGAAATTCAATTTCTGGGGTATGTACTGTCTACACAAGGAATTAGTATGGATGGAAGCAAAACCCAAGCCATCAAGGATTGGCCAAGTCCTAGAAATGTGAAGGAGGTACAGCGCTTCATCGGGTTTGCCAACTTCTATAGACGTTTCATTAGAAATTTCTCTGAGGTAGTGTCACCTATCACTCAACTTACCCGGAAAGAGTCTAGGTTTTCCTGGACTCCACAAGCCCAGGAAGCATTTTCCCGTCTAAAAGATAAATTTACCACTGCACCTATCCTAGTACATCCCAACCCCGAGCTTGCCTTCATAATAGAGGTGGATGCTTCAGACTGTGCCGTTGGAGCTATACTCTCTCAGAGAACAGGTGAGAAGAATGTCTTGCATCCCTGTGCCTTCTTTTCCCAGCAGTTGTCTTCGGCTGAGAGGAACTACGATGTGGGCAATAGAGAGTTGTTGGCCATTATTGCCGCCTTCAAAGAATGGAGACACCTTCTTCAGGGAGCTGCACAGCAAATAGTCGTCCTGACAGACCATCGTAACCTTGAGTTTATCAGGTCGGCTAAGTGCCTGACTCCTCGCCAGGCTCGCTGGAATCTTTTCTTAAACCAATTTAATTTTATCATCTCTTATAGACCAGGATCGCGCAATGGAAAGGCTGATGCACTCTCTAGGATTTACTCAGCAGAGACACGTCCAATTACTCCTCCTAAGACTATTCTTCCTGACTCTAGATTCCTAGGAGTAATTCATAATCAAGACCTACTTAAGGACATCAAGGAAGCATACCATGCGGATTCCTTTTTGGCACAACCCCCAAGGACGTAAGTCTTGTCTTTAAGAATGGGTGTGGGATTCAGGGACAACGTCTGTATATTCCTGAAACAGTCAGATTAAGAGTATTGCAACTCATTCACGATTCCAAGATAGCTGGGCATAGAGGAATTCTAAGACACAGGAATTTCTTTCTCGTTTCTTTTGGTGCCCACTTGCAGGAGGAGTTTTGAATTATGTCACTTCATGTGAGGTTTCTATGGACTTCATTGTGGAGTTACCAACCTCTCAGGGAAAACACCATTCTAGTGGGTTGACCGTCTAACAAAGGCAGCTCATTTATTCCTTGTGTCGGCTTAACCCTGCAAAACAACATCAGATTTGATGATTAAAGATGTGTTTCGCTTACATCCCCCAAATAATGGACAAACCGAACGCCAATCAAAACCCTGGGCAGTATCTCCCCGTTTATCTGCCACCTAAAGGGTTATTGGTGGGGTCTCTTCCATAAGCTGAGTTTTCCCATAACAATCTCGAGGGGCCCCCCCACCCAAACAGTTCCTTTTTTACCAAAACTAGTTTTTCATCTAACTTCTACCACATTTTCCCTAGAAAGCCTTTTACCAGGTGGCTTTAAAGAATCACTCTTTACGAAGAATAGGACTTCAAAAAGGGAAAAACTGAACGGCTCGAAAGGTACAAAAAGCACAGATAAATTTCGTAAACCTGCACCAGTTTCAAGGGAGGAACTTTGGGCTGGGTGTCAACCAGAAATCCTTAATTAAGGATTCCTTTCCCCAAGTTTTACATAAGTACATTTTTACCCATAAAATCAGTAAAATTTTTAAAAGGCCGTTTCTGTTTCCTTTAACTGCCCAAACTTTGAGAATCCACCCGGTCCATGTATCCCTACTAAAGCCGAACCCAATACTTTTCCGGGCGTTCCTCCTTTCCCTGACCCAGTGCAGCGAGGGTCAGGGAATTTTGTGGGGGAAAGGTTTTTAGATTCCAGGTTGTATAGAAATCAGTTTCAAAATTATTAAATGGCAGGGGACCCCGGGAGGACAACTCGGGAACCGGTCAATAACGTTAAAAGCGCCCTTTTCCGCAGTTTCATCAGAGTACCCACAAAGCCGGTCTGAGGTCATCCGGAGTTGTCCTTAAGGGGGATAAGTAAAGGTTTTATGTAATATTTCCTGAAACTCGTTGTTCGTCAGCCTTTATTTTGTTTCTGCACTTTTCTTGCCCCCCCCTCCCCAAATGGGGTTTTCCCCTTCATGTTCCCGCCCTGATTCTCTCCTTTGCTTCTTTCAGCCACAGCTGAGCATCAGTGTTCAGAATCTAGCCGCAAATGAACCTTGACTTGACTCCTGTAACCTTGGACCTTGTACCCCGCAAACCTACTGAGGAAATCTAACACTTTTGGACTCTGAACCCCGCTCTTTGAAAGACCCACGTTTTTCATGGACTTCGGGAACAGAGAAGAAGTCCCGAACTTTTAGAGGGGATTGCTGAGCTTTTGGGTTATCTGGCCCTGTGTTCTCCCCTTTTTGTGTCGCAAACTGTTTGGACTTTTCTGCCAATTTTTTGAAGTAAAAAGGACTTTTTTAAAAAACCTGTCTCCGTGTTTTCATGACCCAAGCACAAAGCATATGAAAATGTACTACAAAAATTTCAAAAACGTATAAGCAATTGTGGGCATAACTTTTATGTATAGGGGAGCTGTACATTGTACATGGGGAATTTATGGGAGATTATTATAGTAGATGAGGACTGGGGTACATTAAAACTTGGGGGAAATCGGGGATGGTCTGGGGGATGATGAAAAAGAAGAAAAAGTGACTCCATCAGACAAACGGCTGTAAGTCACCATCATAAATGAGCTGTAATTTCTA
>JARQOD010008945.1:0-33460 GCA_033576555.1 Oophaga sylvatica
AGTTTGCACAGTTGTCTGGGTGTGGATCACTTGCCACTGAATTTCCGGATTTATTGCAACCTATCTTGCGGGGTTGCCGTTTGGGGAAACCCTAGGTTTGCCCTTTGCCAAAATTTGTTTTGGGGGGGGTTTGAGCTAAATTTTGAATTTAAAGAAAAAACTGAAAAGTTTTTTTTTGCCTTAAAATCAAAAGCCCTCGGGGAACCCCAGCACAGCGGGTTTAAAATTTTGTTTCTTCCCCTGGTGGGATCTTCAGGATTGGGTTTTTTCCCCTTTAAAACCTGGGGACCTGTTTTGAAAATGTTGATCATTTTTTTGGTTTTGGGGGTTATTGTAAAATAAACCTAATGTAAACTGATAAAGTGAAAAAACCTTGGGGGCATTAAATCGGGGCTTGAGGCGCTGAGTTTTTACTGTCAAAAATTTTCCCAAAAAGGGGGGCATTTTCCGGGCCCCAAAGGGAAATTGATGATGTTTTTGGCCCCCCTTTTTGGAAAGGGGTTCTGTCAGAAAAATGTAAAAGTTTGTTATGGGGGGGTTTCCCTGCTCCCTCGGGTTTCTCAAGGGGTTCTATGTCTTTTGGCGATTCAAATTGACGACTTTGCGTGGGGGTTTTAGAGGTATGCGGGGAAAGGTGTTGCCTTGTGAACCAGCTTCTAAAACCCTTCCCGGTGATAGAGTGGTTTTGGGGGCAAAACGTCAGATTTTCAAAAAAGAAATTGGGTTTGTTTCTCTGTGGTGTCCCTTATGCTTTTCGGGTTCTCCCCTAAGGGGGGAAGACGTTTTGCACGTCATTTTGGTCTTGGGTAGTGTTAGAAAATTTTGTTGATGTTACCCTGATTTCCCTCCCTGCCACATTTTCTCCCTCAGGCTTTTGTTGTTTCGGGGAAGCTTTTCATGATGGTTTTTGGATTTTGCAAAAACGTTGGGGTTTCCCTTGATACCCCTACGGAAGTTTTCCCCCTTATGGGGATTGATTTACCCCTTTGGGAGAAAAAACCCCCCAGTTCCCCTTCTAAAGGGGATAATGAGGGTTGAACCTGATCGTCAGGAGGTTGCAAATTTTTCGTGCTGTATAATCTGCATGAAATTATTGTACTAGTTTTCCCCTTTGGGTTTCAGGGCTCATAATCCTGTTTTGGGTTGGGGGTCTGTGTCTGTAACCCGTTGTGGCTGCCAATGTTTTAATGCCAACAAACCTTTTTTTTTCTTGGCCCCTCCCCAAAGGACAGATGTGCCCGGCTTTTTGGGGGTTTTTTTGATGTGTTTTTGCAAAAATAAAATTTCTCCTTGGCCCCCCCCCTAGGGCTATGGGTGCGCTATTGAATTAGTGCTGGTATTTAAAATTTCCCAAAAAATTGCCCTTTTTTAAATTGGGCTGCACCTTTAACCTGCGCTTTGCGGTTTTTATCAAGGGGGTCTTTGGGGAAGGATTTTATATCAGACCCTCCCCTTCACCTTGGGTTTCTGGTTTTTTTGTGGCCGAAAGGTGGTTCATTAAGGCCGTTTTTTTGTTTTTCGTCTCTTTAACAATATCACTTTTGAAATATCATATCCCTTAAACCCCCGATTTTTTGACCTGTTTTACAGGTGAAAAGTGCAATTTGGGTTTTCCAAGCTTGACCTAAAAGGGGGGGATTAAACCTTTTTCGCATTAAGCACGGGGATGAAAGGAAGAGGCAATTTTTTACCCCAGAGGGGGATTTTGAGTACCTATTAAAAGCCCCTTTGGGGTCACTAATGTCCTTTCCCTCTTCCCGTCCCTTATGAAAGACATTTTCAGGGGGTTTTGTTTTAAACCCCATTGTTTTTTGGGGTTTAAACCAAGAGGTCTTGGAAACTTTCACTTTTAATTTTGAGGTTCTTTTGGGGGGGGATCCAAATTTCCCCTTTTTTCGGGGTTTTTCTACATTTTTCCCGCGAAAAGGGCCGGTCAATTTGGTCATTGGGTAAACCCCTTTTTTTTTTAAAATTTTGGGGAAAAAAAATTTTTTTGGGGAAATTTTTCTGTTTTTAAAAATTTTTTTCCAAAAAGGGTTTTTGGGGAATTTTCCCGAGGACCTGCTTTTAAAATTAAAAAAAATTTTCCGGCCCGGGCCCGGGGGCATTTTTTTTTTAAAAGGGGGGCCCCGGGGGGGGTTTTCCCAAAGAGACCTGGCTCAAAAAAAACCCGTGTTTTTTTTTTAAAAAAATTTTTTTCCAAAACTGAAACGAATTAGGGACGGGGTTTAATCGGGGTTTTTTGGCCATGAAGGGTTTTTTTTTTGAAGAGGGGAGACATTGGGGAGGGGGGGGCCAAAACATAGGTGGTGGTCCTAAACGGACCTTAAAAAATTTGGGTTTTATCTGGAATCACCCAAAGCGATTTAAACCCTTGACGGCCCGGGGGGGCCTTTTTTTTTCAATTTTTTTAATTTTTGTTTTCCTTTTTCTGGCACTAAGAATGTTAAGGGGGAAATGCCTCTCAAGGATTTTCCTTTTGCGTACTTCCCCGGGTTTTAAATTGACCTGTGTTATTGTTTTGATCCCCTACAAGCATAGGAAAAAAGGGAATTTGTTACAATAGAAAAAAGTGGATCCTACGAGTAACGGGGAACTGTTCCTGCGACCAGACCCGATAAGTCCTAGCTAGCCCTAAACAAAGGGACCTATTGTTGCTAGGGGGGAATCCTTAAAAGATCTAGGGACTGGGAGAAAAGGTGGACCCCTCCTAACAAAAATTTTGTAGCAGGGGAAAATTAAAACAGAAAACAAATTACTTAGAGATCCAAAGATAAAGCAAAACTGACTGAGTAAGGCACCCAAGCACCGGCTAGCTAAAGGTAGAAAAACAATGAAATCCAGCAAAGCCCCAAAAAAGGGGGAGCCAGACCAAAAGGGAAAAAAGGGCTGTGACCAGCAAATGAAACAAAAAAACCCAAAAAGAGGGGGGGTTTTAACAGTGCCCTCCCTTTTTAAGAGGATCCCCGGATCCCCCAGGACTTAGGCTTAAACCCGGGAAAAATCTTGTGAAACGCTCTGGGCAAGTCTTGGGCGCAGGGAAAAATCATCCCCCCTCAAAACCCCGAGGTTTTTTCGGGTCCTTTAAACCCCTTCCAAACAAGAGGTACTGCAAACTCCCTCTATAAAGTTAGAATTTTGGGGTGCGGGAAATTCATATTTGCCTCCCCCAACCAGGGGAACCCGTGGGCCCAGAAATTCCCCTCTGAGACTTCAGCTTTTTTCAAAAGAGAAAAAATGGAAAACCGGATTTTAAACTTCCAGGAGGAGGGAAACCCAAATTAACAGCAGATTGGTTAATTAAAACCCGAAGCCCTTAAAGGGCCCCACAAAATTGGGACCCAATTTCTTAGAGGGAATCCTCAAGGGGATTCTTAGGGGGAAAACCAAACCATGTCACCAATGCAAAAAAAACCTCTTTTTCGTTTTTTAAAAATTACACTTTGGATCTTTGTTGGGCCTCCTAAAAGATTCCCAAGCACTCAGTAAAAACTCTCTCCAAAACCCAGAAAAATGCTCCTTTCGGGTTTTAAAAGCCGCCCCCAATTTGGAAAATGCCCCCAAAACGGGGAAAAATGTCTAAAATTTCAAAAAAAAAAAGGTGAACAACAGGAAAGGGATGTATGGTTTTTAAAGGGAGCAAAACTCAGAAGGGGCAAAAAACTCAGACCCCCCCTCTTGTTATCAGTCACAAAAACAATGCAAAAAAATCCCTCAACATCTGGTTTTTCCTTTCTGTCGGGCCCCTTTTAGACCAGGATAAAAACCGGAGAAAACAAAAATTTGAACCCCCAAACCCTGTAAAAAAGGCGCGAAAAAAACGAGAAAAACAAACTGGGGTCCCTATCAAAAAACAATGTCAGAGGAACGCCATTTTAAGTCTGACAATTTCTTGAAAAAAGGCCCTTAGCGAGAGTTTTTAGGCGGGGGCATTTTGATAAAAGGAACCCAAGTACACATTTTTGGCAAAAACGGTCCGACCACCCAGATGACAGTGAAACCCTCAGGGGGGGGAAAGGTCAGTAATAAGCCCCTACCCAAAATGTGCCCAAAGGGTTTGCCCCTAGGGACCTCCAGAGGGCAAAGGGCAACCCCCAGCAGCATTTATGAGAAGACTTAGATTAGCACACACTGTGCTTGACCACCCATTTTAATGACTTCCTTCTGCCATCCAGGCCCCCCAAAAAGTGCGACCAAAAGTTCTTGGTTCAGAGTTTCCCGGTTGCCTCCCAAACCCCAAGGGTTTCATGCCCATTCAAAAAAACCCAAATTTTCCCCTTTCAGGGTACCAGGCACAAAACAACCCCCCATGTGGCTTTTTAGTTGGGCATTTCCTGGTTTTAAAGGAATCTCTTTCTTCCAACCAGAGCCCAAAACAGAAATTAAAACCCCCTTTTGAAAATTGTTTTTTTCCCTCCTCATTACCCCCCCTTTGGGGAGTTAAAGTGCGAGGAAAAAGGGCATCAGTTTAAAACTTTTTTTGTACCGGGGGTTGAAAAGTAAGGGTTTAAAATTTAAAAACCGCGAGAAAAACAGTCCCCCCTTAGCCTGCGGGCATTCAGGTTTTGGGCGATTCAAGGTAGACCAGTTTTTTATGATCGGTGAAAACTTGAACGGGAAATTCCGCTCCTCCAAAAAGGGCCCCGTGTTCAAATCCCATTTTAATTCCCAAAACTTTTCCCGATTATTTTTTCATAATTTAGTTGACTCAGAAACTTTCTTTGAAAAAAAAAGAAGGGATGTACTCCATCCGTCTTTTCTGAGACAACACCGCGCCGGGCCCCCCCCAGAAGAAGCATCAACCTCAACCTTTAAAGGGTTTTGGGCACAACAGGCTGCGTAAGGATGGGGGGCGGGCTGAACTTCCCTTTTGCAAAAACAAAAAAACCTCAAAGGCCTTTTGTAGGGCCCCTGAAAACCCCATCAGCACCCTTTTTGGTGAAAAATTTGGTCAGAGGTTTGGGAAACACAGAAATTTTTTTTTAAAGAATTTTCCCATAATAAATTTGGGGAACCCCAAAAAACCCTTTTTATTTGATTTTTACACCAATTGGTCTAGTCCAATCCTGCACAGCTTGCACTTTTACCGGGTCCCTCTCAAAACCCTTTACTGGGGACAATGGAGCCCAAAAAAAATAAGTCTTGTACAGCGAAAATCAATTTTTCTAGCTTGGAAAAAAATGAATTATACTCGTAACTGTAATTTCTTCACGCCCAATTCCCTTTAATTTAGAAATCAAAACACATCCACACTTTGCCGTCAAAGGTTTAAGGGGGTTATTAATAAAATTTCTGAAAAAATTTGGGCCCCCAAAAAAACAATGGGAAAACCCAAAGGCCAAAGGGGCCAGATTTCAAAAAGGGGGGGCCCAGTGGAGTGTTAAACGCAGTCTTCCCTTCATCCCCCTCCTTAAACGCAAAAAATTGTTGCCCCCCGAAAAACAATTTTCGAGAAACCCCTTGGGCCCCCCCTAACTGGTTTAAAAAAAATCGGGGAAACAATTTGGGGTGGGGAAGGATTTCGGACAGTAATCTTATTTTTCCGGAAAGTCTAGACAAGGCCCTAAACCCCCGGGCCTTTTTTTTAACAAAAAAAAAACCAACCGCCCCAAAAAGACTTAGAAAGGGCCCATTTTGAAAGGCGGCCCAAAACTTGGGCTGTTTTGTATTTCCCCCAAAACCTTTCTCTCCCGGAAAAGTCCCAAAATTAAAATAAAAAGATTTTAGGAAGAGTTGCTCCAGGGGCCAAAATTTTAAAGGACATTTAATCTTATGTGGAGGCAATTTCCTGCCGGGTTCCTTTTCAGAAAAAACTTTCCCAAAAAAACCTGAAAAAGGTACAGGAAAACCCCCCTTAACTACAGAGAAATTTAAGCCCATTACAAAACTTGTCATAACAATTAGGATTCCAGGATTTAAATTTTTCTTTGGGTTTTAGACCAATCCGTCCCGGATTGTGGAAATTTTTTAAACCCCAAGGAAAACCCCAAAATCCGGTGAGGGGGAAAAATTTTTCAAATACCAAATCCCAAAATTTTCTTGATTTAACACATTAATAGTAAAAGGAAAAATTACAGATATGGTGAGTAAAAATTTTTCAAGGGAGAAACCCCCCACAAAAAAAACCCATTAATAGGGGAGACAGAAGTTTGGGTTTTTAAATTTTTGTTTTTCCAAAAAAATTTTCCCCTCAAACACATTGAGAGTTGAAAACAATCCCCAAAAACCCCAAACTCTTTTTAAATTTCCCTTTTCAACAGCAGTGGTAAACAGAAAGAAAGGGCCCTTTATTTTTTTAACCCCTTATGCCCTCAGGGGCGTACTATCCCGTCCTGGTACCTGGGCCCGTATGACCCTGGCCCGGGGTTTGTACTTCCCTTTCGATGGACGCGCTTCCCCGGGGGGAGGCAGCCGATCGCGGCAGGGGGTCAGCTGATTATCACACTGCACCCCCGCACTATGTGTCAGGAACGGTCACGGAACCCCTCCCGTTCATTTAAACCCCGGCACACTGCGATCAAACATAAATCGCGCTTTTTCCCGGGGGGAAGGGGGGGAGGACCCGCGCCGGGGCGGGGGGGGCTCCTACGCGCTCCTGGGGACACTCGGCAGCGCGATGTGTCGCGCGTTCCGAGGGCCCGTCCTCCCCCCAGGCCCCCGGACCCAAAGATGGCGGGGGGGGCCTGCGGGAGGGGTTTCCCTCAGTCCCTGTTGGAGAAGGCATGAAAAACCCCTTGCAGCTCTGCCAGAGCGTCGCTGGTGGGGGGACGGGAGTGCTGTGGAATTTTTCACCCAGCGATCTGCAAAAAATACTGGGGATGCCCCACCTGGGACAAAGTAAAAATTTAAAAAAAATTGAAAAAAAAAGTGGAAAAAAAATCAAAAAAAAAAAAAAAATTATTCCCCAAAAAATTTAATTTTTTTCCCTGAAAATAAAAAAAAAAAAAAAAAAAAGTAACATTTTGGAATTGCCGGTCCGTAAAAAACCCCCCCTAAAAAATTTTACCCCTATTTAAACCCCCTTTAGTAAAAAAAACCCCCCTTAAAAAAAAAAAAAAAAAAAAACTAAGAAAAAAATCAAGTTTTTATCATCATACCGCCGAAAAAAAGGGGGAATAACCGCGATCAAAAAGACCGTTTTTAAATAAACATGGTCCCGTTTGAAAACTTATCTTTCCCGCCAAAAACAAACCCAACATAAAAAATCATAAAGCAAAAAAAAAAAAAAAGTTATGTGCAGAATAAAGCGTGCAAAAATAATAATTTTTTTAGTTTAAAATTGCTTTAATCTTTTAAAAGCGCCAAAACAAAAAAATGATATAAATGAGGTATCCCGTAATCGTATGAAACAAAGGGAAAAAAAAATTGCTTTATCAATTTTACCCCACGCGAAACCCTTTTAAAAGCCCCCCAAAAGAAATTTAGGGAAATTTTGATTTTTGTTCATTCTAACCTCCCAAAAAACGAAATAAAAAGCGAAACAAAAAGTCACTTTCTCAAAAAAGGTACAATAAAACGTTTACCTCGTACAAAAAAATTTTGACCTCACATGCTCTGTGGGCCAAAATTATGCAAAAAAATTTTAGTCTCAAAATGTGGTGATGCAAAAAAACTTTTTGCAATAAAAAGGGGGTCTTTTGGGTGACAGCTGCCAATCACAAAAACCCCCAAAAAATGTAAATCCCAAAACCCCCCTTTTTCCCCCTTTGTTAGGGGAAAAAAAAAAATAAAATTAAAAAAAATTTTTTTATTTCCTTTTTCCCTTAGGGGTTAAAGGGGTTTCGGCCTTTAAAATTAGGGGGTTTGGGTTGGCGCCCAACGTTAGGTTAGGGTTAGGGTTGGGATTAGGGTTAGGGGTGTGGGTTTGGGGTTTGGTTTTTTGGTTAGGGTTGGGACTAGGGTTAGGGGTGTGTTTGGGGGTTTGGGTTGGGGTTAGAAATTTGGGGGGTTTCCCCTGTTTAGGCACAGAGGGGCTCTCCAAATGTTTCCCTGGGGGTTTATTCAATTCCCCCCCAATTCTGCGTTTTAAAAAGTCAAACCCGGGGTTCCTTAATTTGAGTCTGCCATCGCCCAAAAAGTGTTTCCCCCCCCTAAGGGGTATCAGGTACTTGTACCCCCAAAAGTTATTGGGGCCCAATTTTTCCCATTTCTTTGTTACTCTTGGGGAAAAAAAAAAAATGGGGGGGAAAATATCATTTTTGTAAAAAAAAAAAGATTTTTTTTATTTTTACGGCTGTTTGTTATTTAAATTCTGTGAAGCAATTGGGGGTTCATAGCGCTCCCACACATCTAGATAAGTTTTTGTGGGGTCTTTTTTTCCCAAAATTTGGGGGCACTTGTGGGGGGTTTTTTCCCCTGTTTAGGGGAAATCAGGGGCTTCCAAAAAACAAATGATGCCCCCGGGCAATCCCTCAAAGTTGCCAAAACCAAAAAATCCAAACCCCAACCCTCCCCTACTAATTTTTCCCCTAGGGGGGCGCACCAACAATTGGGAACCCCAACTTTTTTGGGAATTTTTTTTTAATTTTTTTTTAAAAAAAGGGGGAAAAAAATTTTTTTTTAAAAAAAAAAAGTTTTTTATTTTCGGCTGTCCCTTTAAAAAAAATTTTAAGCAGGGGGGGGGCTACCACATTTTAAGTTTTTGGGGGATTTTTGGGGCCCCCTGGGGGTTTTTATTTTTAAAGGGGTTCCCCAAAAAAAGTGGGCCTTCAAATTTAAAAAATCACATTTTTTTTTGGGGCCCCCCCCCTCGTGTTTAAAATTTTTGGGGTTTCTCGGTTCAAATTTTTTTTGGGCCAATTTTCTTTTTTTGTTTTTTTGGGGGAAAAAAAAATTTTTTAAAAAAAAAAAATTTTTTTTTTTGGTTTCCTTTAAAATTTGGAGCACTTTTTTTAAAAATGTACCCTTGAAAGGGGGATTTTTTAAAAAGGGGGGTTTTTGGGGGGGTTTTCCACGTTTTTGGCCCGGGGCCCCAAAAGAAAATGCCCCGAATCCTAAATTTTTTAAAAATCACTATTTTTTAAAGGGTTTTTAAAAAAGGGGGGGAAACCCCAATGGGGTTACGTTAGGTTAAAAATTTTGGGTTAATTTTTGACCCCTTTTTTTTTTTGGGGAAAAAACTTTTTTAAAAAAAAAATTTTTATTTTTCCCCTTTTTTAAAATTTTAAGCCGGGAAAAAGGTAAACTCTTAAAATTTTAAAATTTTTTTTCCTGGTTCATTTGTGGGGGGTTTTGTTTTTCGATGGGTTCCAAAAAACCAATGGATAGAATTTGGGGGAAAAAAAAAAAAACCCCCTTCCCTTTCCCCTTTGCCCGTGGTTTCCCCCAAATGGGGGGGAAAATAAGGGAAAAAAACCCAAAATTTATTGTCCAGGGGTTTTTTTTGGGAAAAAAAATTGGGGTAAAAAAAAATTTTGGAAAAAAATTATTTTTTTTTTTCGGTTAGTTAAAATTTTTAAGCCTTGGGGTTAATTGTAAAAATTAAAAAGGGTTTCCCTTTTGGGGGGGTTTCCCAAAAAGGGGTTTTTTGGGGGTTTTTTGTTTTTGGGGCCCGGGACCCCCAAAAAAAAAGGGGAAAAATTTTCCCCAATTTTTTAAAAAGTTTTAAATGCTTTCCCCCCGACTTTGGGCCCCCAAAAAGGATTCCCCCCCCAATGGGGTTTAGGGATCGGCTTGGGTTTTTTTTTAAAAACCCTTTTTAGGGTAAAAAAAAAAGGAAAAAGATAATTTTTGGGGGGTAATTTTTATTTTTGCCCGGGGTTTAAAAGTGTGGCCGGGGGTTAATTTCCCCGAGATAAGTTCCTAGGGGGGGTTGTTAAAATGGGGTCACTTGGGGGGGGTTTCCACTTTTTGGGGCTAAATCTGGGGAAATACAAGTGGAAATAAACCCCCCATCAATGTTTGATTCCAAAAACGTTACGGGCTTCCTTTAAAAGGGCCCTGCCAGGGCCCCCAAACATTTTCCCCCCCAAACAATGGGGTATCAGCGTACTCGGGAAAAAGATTGGACAAAAAATTTTTGGGGGCCCCAATTTTCCCTTTGGGGGGAAAATAAAAAATTTTTGGGACAAAAAAATTATTTTGGGAAATTTTTTTTTTTTTTTTCACACCCAGGCTTTAAAAAATTTTGTAAAACCTTTTGGGGGGTTTAAAAGTGCTCACAAACAGATTAGATAAGTTCCTTGGGGGGTTCTATTTTCCAAAAATGGTTTTTATTGGGGGGGTTTTTCCCACCGTTTAGGCGCATAAGGGGTCCCCAAAACCGCATGGGTCCAATCTAAAACCCCAGCCAATTTTAGTTTGAAAAGGTCAAACGGGCCCCTTTCCCCTTACGAGCTATGCCGTGTCCCCCAAACATTTGGTTTTCCCCCAATGGGGGGTTTTTGGCGTATAGGAAAAAATTGCAAAAACAACTTTATTGTCCATTTTCCCCTTTTTCCCCTTGTGAAAAAAAAAAAAATTTTGAAAAAGGGTTCTTTTTTGTGGCAAAAATTTAAAAATATTCATTTTTTCGTTCCACTTTGGTTCAGCCCCTGTGAAGAAACCTAAAGGGTTAAAAAAATTTTTTAAATTGGTTTTGAGAAACCTTGAGGGGGCGGGTTTTAAATTTGGTGTCATTTTTGGGTTTTTCTCCCTTTATAGCCCCTCAAAGTGATTTTAAAACATGAGGGGGGCCCCAAAAAAAATGGTTTTGTAAATTTTGTTTTTAAAAAAGGGAAATAAAGGGGTCAATTTTTAAAACCCTTTTAATTTCCAAACAAAAAAAAAATTTTTGGGTTCCCAAAAATTGGGGCTGAGGTAAATGTAGCTGGGGGAAAAAATGTTATTTTTTTAACTTTTTTGTATGAAAATTTCTTTTTTTTGGGGAAAAAAAATTTTCCCAAGTTTAAAAAATTGAAAATTTTTGAAAATTTTTGATTTTTCAAAAATTAAGAAAAGGTATATCGAAGAAATTTTCCAAACGGGGAAGTCCCAAATGCACGAGAAAAAAATCTCAAAATCGGGGAAGGACCCTTTTAAAAGCTTTTCCAGAGTTAAAAACCTCATAAAGGGGCCGTGGTCATTTTTTAAAAAAATTGGGCCCCGGTCTTTAACGTGCAAACCCCCTTGGGGGTAAAGGGGGTTTAAACCCAAAGCAAATTAGGGGCGAAAATGCCCTCATTTTTTTTTTCTTTTTATTCATTCGAAGCGCACATTTTTAAATTTAAAATGCTTTGGGATTTGCCAAAATTTGAAACACAAACCTTCAGCAAATCGGGGGTTTTTTCCCGAGAGTGGGGTGCCTTTGCCCCAATTTCCATGGGCTCTCCAATGTCAGTAAAGCCCCTCTCCAAAATTGGAGCTGAAAAGGGAAGTTTTTACTTCATTAACCCTTGCACGCAGTTTTCCTATCCCCCCCGTATGGTAATTGCATAGCCTCTTGCAAGTTCCCCAGGTTTGGGAAAAAAGCAATCAGAAAAATTTCTTTACCCTTTTCATTAAACCCCTGCAAGAAATAAAATTTTTCAAAGCTAAATTTCAACCACCCCCCCTGAGTGGACCCCCTTCGGAATTTTTGGAGTACAAATTTTTAAACATTACCTGCCCCTGTCTAAAAAGTCTCAATTCTGTTTTCGTAAAGAAACACGATCGAATAATCATACAAAAAACCCCAAAGCAGAAAAAAAAACTACCCAAATGATCAAAAGCAGGATCACTAGGTTTGCGGGAAAAAAAGGCCCAAAGTCCTGAGGTTCTTTGCGAAAAAAGTAAATTTGACCCATGCGCTGTGATTCATCACCAGAGGATCTGGGTTCCAAAACGGAAAACCCAAAAAGCAAGCATTTTTAAAAGAAAAAAAAACTTGTTGGGTTTACCCAAAAAAAAAATCAGGCAAAAAAAACCTTTTTGGGTCCACGAAAAGTGCTCCAGAAAAAATACTCACGTGGGTTTCTGGATTTTAGACACCTCCAGGAGGGGCCTGCAAAGGGTTGGGCCAAATCCTGAACGACACCCCTGATGGAAACAGAAAAACTTTCCTTAGAAATTTTTTTTTTTTTTTTTTTTTTGGGTGGATTACTGTTTTGATCTGCAAAAAAGCATAAGGAAAAAAAGGGAATTCGTCCCTACAAAGAACTAGTGGATCCCTAAAATGTAAGGGGAACCTGAAACCTGCGACCGACCCCCTTTAAAAACCTCAGTAGTCTGACGAAGAATATAGTTGCGAGGGAGGAATCCCCACAAGGCTAGGGATGGGGGAGAAAAGGTGGACAATTCTAACAGAAAAATTTTAGCAGGGAAAATTAAAAGGAAAAAAAATTTTTAAGAGATCCTAAGATCAAGAAAAAATGACTGGGGGAAGGCACCCAAGGCCCCCGGTAGCTAAAGGTAGTTTAAAACAAAAAGAAGTCCAAACAAAGCCAGAAGGGCGGAGCCCGACCCAAATTTGGGAAAATGGTCTTTTGGGCCAGCAAACTGGAAACCCAAAAACCCAAAAAAGAGGGTTTTTTAACAGTTATTTTTAAAAAAGGGTGTAGTTCTTTCCGCCATCTCGCCCCAAATTTGGGGGACTGGCTCTGGAGGGGGGTTGGAGGATAACCCGAGCGCGGGGGTTTGGGGAAAAAATTTGTCCCCGCCGTGGAAGAAAAAGTGTGATGTTGGATTTTTTGGGTTTCCCCGTTTGGGGTTTTATTGGATTTTGGTACCAAAAGGGTTGGTGGGTGGTTCCCTTTTGGGGGGCCTCTTTGTTCGTGACGTAAGGGGTTTGTGGATTCCCGTGGGGCTTGCTTCGCCCCCAAAGCCTTTCCCGGCCGGCCCATATCAAGGTTTTTTCCCTGACCTTTAATTTTAGGGGTTTTTATGGTTTTTAAAATGTCTCTTGTGTTCCTGGCCTTCCCCCCCCGATTGGGTCCTTTTGTTCCTTCATTTCGGTTCCGGCAATTTTTTTTTTAAAATTGGGGGGAAAAAATTTTGTTTCCGATTTGGAGGTTTTTTTTTCCTTTGCAATTTTTTCCCTTGGTTTTTCTTTTCAACCGGAAAACTGGGGAAACAAACAGAAAACACTGGGGTTTTGGCTTGATTGTTTGGGCTTTTTTGTTTTTGATTTCTCATTTGGGGTTCCCCTTTATGTCTCCTTTTTTTCCTTTTGGGGTTTACCCCTTTTTTTTTGGGGGGGGTTTTTTCGTGGGTTTACCTTTTTGGGGAGCTTTTTTTGGGAATGAGGGGAGGTTGTTCTTCAGGGGGAAAAAGCCGGTTTAAGGATAGGAAGGCCCAGTTTGTGGGGGATTGGTTGGTTGTTTCCCCAAGAATATCCTATGGGGGAGTTGATCTTTCCCAAGTTTAGCCTAGGTTTTATTGGACCCTTTTTTGATCATGGAGATTCTTAAACCCGTTTCCCTTTTGTTTTTCTTCTTCCGGGGACATTTAAGATCAAAAACGTGTTCCACAAAGTTCCCTTTTTGAAGAGGTTTTTCGAGGGCCCGTGGTTCTATGGTTGCGCCCCCCGAAACCCGTTTTGGGTTTAGGGGGAATCTGGAGTATGTGGTTTTGGGAAAAAATGGATTCTGTTTTTCTAGACGGAAAAAATTTCCCGTATTTGGTTAAATGGGAGGGGTTTTGGTCAAAAAGGGGCAATTTTGGGGGTTTTTCTTCGGGCATTTTGCTAGGGAATGATCCGTGGTATCACAGAGCTCATCCCCGACCCCACCCCCGGTTGCACAAAGAGGGTTCGGTGACCCCTTAAGGGGGGGGGTACTGTTATGAATGTTTTAGAAATGAATTTTGAGAGAAACTCCTTTGGTGGTTAAACAGTACGGAAAACCCTTCAATGAGGATTGGCAATTTGGAATTACAAAACTGGCTGGATATAAGGGGGTTTACCCCCCTCCAAAGGTTCCCGGGGATCAATTTTTCTTGTTTTAACTTTGTTTTTGCTGAGTCTTGCCTCTTCTCCTGCTTCAGATAAGATATTTTCTGTTTTTTGTTTTTGTGCTTGCCATTTGTATTTTTCTCTGCATTTCTGTGAGGTTTGCCAGTTCCCCCCCGGGGGGTTGGCTCCCTTGGGTTTCCCTCTGAAGCCACTGTTGTTTGTTCATTTGCCTTTTTCCCAGTTTTTTCTGTGGCTGCGGCTTAGTTTTTTTTACACCAGAGAACAAATTTAGGTGGTAGAGGTCGTTTGATCTCAGGTGTTTTTGCAATTAGTAGCGTTGGTTTTTTTTTAGGGTTTTTTGGAATTGCAGTAAAGTATCATTACCTTTTTTTGGGCAGTTTGGGGCCCAGCGTTTGCTCAATATTTTCTGTCTGTGTCTGTATTTACTTGTTACCGCCATTCATGTTGGGGGGCTTCTATTTTTTGGGGATCTGCTCCGGGGCAGTAGCTTTCCCTTTCTATCTTTGGGGTGTAGTTAGCCTTAAGGCTGTGACGAGGCGTCTAGGACCAACGAAGGAAGGGTCCATGGCTGCCTTTAGTTGTGGTGGTTAGTCGGGTACTGCAATCCCCGTAGATTCCAACCTCTTGGTGTATTGCCGTTTTTGCCCGCTCTCCTCAGCTACCAAAACATAACAGTATCACGGGCCAAACTGAAAATTATATGGTACTTTACAGAAGGGAAAAAAAAGTGTGGAAAGAAAAAAGTTGTCAGAGTTGGGCAGAGATTTTTTTTTTTTTCTGCATTTTTTTTCCCCTTTTTTCTTGGGTGCTGAGGAGGGTTTTTTTTTTCTCTCAATGGAGTTTGCACAGTTGTCTGGCCGTGTGGATCAGCTTGCCCCTGAAGTTCGGAGTTTTTGCTACTATCTTGCAGGTTGCCGATTGTGGAACCCAGGATGCCCATGCCAGATTTGTTTTGGGGGGGGGTCGAGCTAAATTTCTGAATTTTAAGAATAACTGTAAGTTGTTTTTGCCTTAAAATCTTTAAATCTCAGGGGAAAGCAGCACAGCAGGTTCAAATTGTCATCTCTCTCCTGCGTGGCGATCCTCAGGATTGGGCTTTTTCCCTAACACCTGGGGACCTGTTTTAGTAATGTTGATGCATTTTTTTCTGGTCTGGGGGGTTATTGTACAATGAACCTAAAGTCCTGATCAAGCTGAAAAAACCTTGTTGGCATTAAATCAGGGGCTTGAGGACGCTGAGTTGTACTGTCAGAAATTCCGAAAGTGGGCAGTTCTGACCCAAAAGGAAAGATGATGCTTTGGCAGCCCTTTTTCGGAAGGTCTGTCAGAGAATGTAAAAGATGTTATGGTGGGTTTCCCTGCTCCCTCTGGTCTCAATGATTCTATGTCATTGGCGATTCAAATTGACAGACGTTTGCGTGAGGTAGAGGTATGCGTGAATGGTGTTGCCTTGTGAACCAGCTTTTGAACCCCTACAGTGTGATAGAGTGGCTTCTGGGGCACAGCGTCAGAGTTTCGAAACGCAAAGGGTTATGTTTCTACTGTGGTGATCCCTCTCATGCTATTTCAGTCTGCCCTAAGCGGGAAGAGTTTTGCACGCTCAGTTGTCTTGGGTAGTGTTCAGACTAAATTCTGTTGACTGTTACCCTGATTTGCCCCCTGTCCACATTTTCTGCTCAGGCTTTTGTTGATTCGGGAGCAGCTTTTAAACCCTGATGGATTTTGATTTTGCTAAACGTTGGGGTTTCCCTTGATACCCCTACGGAAGTCTATTCCTATGGGGATTGATTCTACCCCTTTGGCTGAGAATAAACCCAGTTCTCTACTCAGGTGATAATGAGGGTTGAACCTGATCGTCAGGGAAGTTGCAAATTTTTCGTGCTGTATAATCTGCATGACATTATTGTACTAGGTTTCCCTTGGTTGCAGTCTCATAATCCTGTTTTGGATTGGAATCTGTGTCTGTAACCAGTTGTGGCTGCCAATGTGTTAATGCCAACCACTCCTGTTTTTTCTTTCCTCTCCCCAGGCACAAGATGTGCCTGACTTTTTGGGTGATTTTTTGATGTGTTTAGCAAAAGTAAATCTGCATCCTTGCCCCCCCCATAGGAGCTATGACTGCCTATTGAATTAGTGCTGGTAGTAAATTCCCTAAAGATTGCCTTTTTAACTTGTCTGCACCTGAACATGACGCTTGCGGTCTTATATCAGGAGTCATTGGAGAAGGATCATATCGGGACCACCCTCTTCACCTTGGGTGCTGGTTTTTTTGTGGCCAGAAAGGATGGTTCATTAGGCGTGTATTGTTTTATCGTCTCTTGAACAATATCACTGTGAAATATCATATCGTTACCCTTGATTTCTGACCTGTTTTCCGGGGTGAAAAGTGCTACTTGGTTTACCAAGCTTGACCTCAGGGGGGCGTATAACCTTATTCGCATTAAGCACGGGGATGAATGGAAGAGGCATTTAATACCCAGGGGGGCATTTTGAGTACCTATTAATGCCCTTTTGGGGCTCACTAATGCTCCTTCCGTTTTTCCAGCCCTTCATGAATGACTTTTTTCAGGGATTTTGTGGTTTAAATTTCTGATTGTTTATTTGGATGATATCTTGTTTTTTTCCCAATGACGGACTCTCATGTGAAACATGTTCGGACTGTGTTGCAGTTTTTTGAGAGATAATGCTCTGTTGTGAAGGGATAAAAGGTGTCTTTTTGGGTACAGAGGATTCATTTCTGGGATTCATTTTGTCTCCGTCTGTTATTGAAATGGACCCGGTCAAGGTTCAGGCCATCTGTGATTGGGCCCAAACCTACTTCATAAAGGCTCTTCAGAGATTTTGGGTTTGCCAATTTTTTAAACGTAAATTTATTGGTAATTTTTTCTGTTATTATTAACCATTGACTGATTTTTACCAAAAAGGGTTTGATGTGGTGAATTGGGGTCCTGAGGCGTCTCTGCGTTTCAGGAACTTAAACAGAGATTCAATTCTGCTCCTGTTCTACCGGCAGCCCGATGTTTCTCTGCCATTTCAGGTGGAGGTTGATGCCTCTGAAATTGGGGCAGGTGCGTTTTGTCCCAAAGAGATCCCGAGACCTCTAAAGTAACCCTTGTGGGTTTTTTTTTCGAAAATTTTCTCCAAACTGAACGTAATTATGACGTGGGTAATTTGGGGGTTATTGGCCATGAGGGGCTTTTTTAAGAGTGGAGACATTGGTGGAGGGAGCCAAACATCAGGTGGTGGTCCTCACGGACCTTTAAAAATTGGTTTTTCTGGAATCAGCCAAACGACTTATCCTAGACAGGCCAGGTGGGCCTTGTTTTTTCACACGTTTTTTAATTTTGTGGTTTTCCTTTCTTCCCGGCACTAAGAATGTTAAGGCGGATGCCCCCTCAAGGAGTTTCCTTGCGTACTCTCCTGAGTTATCTGATCCTGCTGTTATTGTTATGATCTCCTACAAGCACTAAGGAAAGAAAGGGAATTTGTCCCTACAATAGAACTAAGCTGGATCCTACGATGTAACGGGGAACCTGATCCTGCGACCAGACCCGATAAAATCCTCAGCTAGTCTGAACGAAGACCTATTGTTGCTAGGGAGGAATCCCTACAAGATTAGGGACTGGGAGAAAAGGTGGACACCTCCTAACAGAAATTGTAGCAGGGAAAATTAAACAGAAAACAAATTACTTAGAGATCCTAAGATCAAGCAAAACTGACTGAGTAAGGCACCTAAGCACCGGCTAGCTAAAGAGTAGATAATACAATGAAGTCCAGCAAAGCCAGAAGGGCGGAGCCAGACCAAATAGGAAAAAAAATCTGTGACCCGCAAACTGAAACAAAACCTAACAAAAGGGTTCTAACAGTGCCCTCCCTTCTAAGAGGATCCCGGATCCCCTAGGACTTAGGCTTATCGGAAACCTCTTGTGAAAAGCTCTGACAAGTTCTAGACGCAGAAACATCATCCCCCCTCACCCATGAGTTATCTCGGGTCCATAACCCTTCCAATCAACGAGGGTACTGCAAACTCCTCTTAACGTCTAGAATTAGGGATGCGGGGAAATCTCATATTGCCGTCCTCCACCACGGGAACAGTGGCCCAGAAGTCTCCATCTGAGACTTCAGCTTTTTTCAACAGAGAAACATGAAACACCGGATTTAATCTTCCAGGAGGTAGGAAGCTCCAATTAACAGCAGATTGGTTAATAACCTGAAGCACCTTAAAGGGCCTACAAACTTGGGACCCAATTTCTTAGACGGAATCCTCAAGCGCAGATTCTTAGAGGACAACCAAACCATGTCACCAAATAGCAAACAAAACCTCTTGTCGTTTTCTATCAAAATTACACTTTGGATCTTTTGTTAGCCCCTAAAAGATTACCAGCACATCAGTCCAAACTCTCTCCAAAACCCCAGAAAATGCTCCTTTTCAGGTACACCCGATCCCAACTTGGAAAATGACCCAAACGACGGATGTCTCCCATTTAAAACAAAAAAAAGGTGAAAAACCCAGGAAAGCGGATGTATGGTTGTTAAGAGCAAACTCAGCAATGGCAAAACTCAGACCACCCCTCTTGATTATCAGTCACAAAAACAATGCAAAAAACTGCTCAACATCCTGGTTTTTCCTTTCTGTCGGGCCCATTAGATCAGGATGAAATCGGATGAAAACGACAAATGAAACTCCCAACCTGTCACAAAGGGCGCCAAAACGAGAAAACAAACTGGGGGTCCCTATCAGAAACAATGTCAGTAGGAACGCCATGTAGTCTGAAAATTTCCTTGACAAAGGCCTTAGCGAGAGTCTTAGCGCAGGGCAGTTTGATGAAGGAACCCAAGTGACACATCTTGCTAAAACGGTCCACGACCACCCAGATGACAGTGAAACCCTCAGAGGGGGAAGGTCAGTAAAAAAGTCCATAGCCAAATGTGTCCAAGGTTTCACTAGGGACCTCCAGAGGGCAAAGCAACCCCGCAGCAGCAGTAAAGAGAAGACTTTTGATTGCACACACTGTGCTTGACGCACCCACTTATGACTTCCTTCTGCCATCCAGGCCACCAAAAGCTGCACCCACAAGTCTCTTGGTTAGAGATTCCCGGATGACCTGCCAACCCAAAAGTCATGACCCTTCAACAAACAAATCTCTCTCAGGGTACCAGGGACAAAAAAACCTCCCATGTGGGTGTTAGATGGGGCATTCTCCTGTGCTTTAAGAATCTCATCTTCCAACCAGAGTCCAAAACAGCAAAACAACCCCCTTGGGAAAATGTTTTCTTCCTCCCCATTACCCACCATAGGAGTAAAGCTGCGAGACAAAGCATCAGCTTTAACATTTTTAGTACCTGGGGATGTAAGTAACGGTTAAAATTAAACGCGAGAGAAAAACAGTGCCCACCTAGCCTGACGGGCATTCAAGCGTTTGGGAGCATCAAGGTAGACCATTTTTATGATCGGTTGAAGACTTGAACGGGAAATTCCGCTCCTCCAAAAATGACGCCAGTGTTCAAATGCGAGTTTAATTGCCAACAATCCCGATTACCGATATCATAATTTAGTTCAGACTCAGGAAACTTTTTTTGAAAAAAAAGAAGGGATGTACTCCATCCGTTTTTTCCCTGAGACAACACCGCGCCGACCCCCACAGAAGAAGCATAAACCCTCAACCTAAATGGTTTAGTCACATCAGGCTGCGTAAGGATGGGAGCAGAGCTAAACTTCTCCTTTAGCAACACAAAAGCCTCAATGGCCTCAGTAGTCCACTGAACCGCATCAGCACTTTCTGGTGAGTTCGGTCAGAGGTTTGGCAATCACAGAAAATTTTTTAATGAATTTTCTATAATAATTGGCGAACCCCAAAACCTTTGTATTGATTTCACACCAAAATGGTCTAGTCCAATCCTGCACAGCTTGCATTTTCACCGGGTCCATCTCAAAACCTTCACTGGGGACAATGTAGCCCAAAAAACTAAGTCTCTGTACAGCGAACTCACATTTTTCTAGCTTGGCAAAAAGTGAATTATCACTCAGTAACTGTAATACTTCACGCACCCCTCCTTCAATGAGACTCCAAATACACATCCACACTTCTGCCGATCAAAGGTATAGGATGTCATTAATAAGATTCTGAAAAATGCCGAAGCACTGGAAAGCCCCAAAAGGGATGACCAGATTTCAAAATGACCCAGTGGAGTGTTTAAACGCAGTCTTCCATTCATCCCCCTCCTTCATCGCAACAAATTGTATGCCCCTCGAAAGATCAATTTTCGAGAACCCCTTGGCCCCCCCTAACTGGTTAAACAAATCGGAATCAATGGCAGTGGTAAGGATTGCGTACAGAATCTTATTAATCTCGCGAAAGTCTAGACAAGGCCGTAAACCGCGTCCTTTTTTTAACAAAAAAAAATCCAACCGCCACAGGAGACTTAGAAGGCCTAATGTGACCGGCGGCCAAGCTTGTCTGTTATGTATTCCTCCAAAGCCTTTCTCTCAGGATAGTCAAATTAAATAAACGACTTTTAGGAAGAGTTGCTCCAGGGACAAATTCATGCACAATTATAATCTCTATGAGGAGGCCAAAAACCTGCGATTCCTTATCAGAAAAAACTTTCCAAAAATCCTGAATAGGTACAGGTAACTCCCCTTAACTACAGCAGAAATTTCGCCCATTACAAAATTGTCATAACAATTAGGATTCCAGGACTTAATTTCATTGGTAGACCAATCCAGTACCGGATTGTGCAATTTTAACCAAGGTAACCCAAAATCCCGGTGAGGGCAAATTATTCAAAACTACCAAATCCAAATTCTCTTGATGAACACCATTAATTAGTAAGGGGAAAAATTACAGATATGGTGAGTAACATTTTTCAAGGGAGAACCATCCACAGAAAAACCACATTAATAGGGGAGACAAAAAGTTTGGGTTTTAATTTTAGTTTTTCCAAAAAATTTCCCATCAAACACATTGAGAGTTGAAACAATCCACAAATACCCGAAACTCCTTTAATTCCTTATCAACAGCAGTGGTAGCAGAAAGAAAGACACCTTTATTGTTTAAACCCCCTTTCTGCCATCAGACGTACTATCCCGTCCATGGTACCTGGGCCGTATGACCATGGCGGGATAGTACGTTCCCGTGCGATCGACGCGCTTCCGGGGGGAGCGCGCCGATCGCGGCAGGGTGTCAGTGATTATCACAGCTGACACCCAGCACTATGTGTCAGGAGCGGTCACGGACGCTCCCGTTACATTAACCTGGCACACTGCGATCAAACATGATCGCGCTGTACCAGGGGCACAGGGGGGGATCGCGCAGGCAGGGGCTCCCTACGCGCTCCCTGAGACACTCAGAGCAGCGCGATGTGTCGCGCTGTTCCGAGGGTCCGTCCTCCCTCCAGGTCCCGGATCCAAGATGGCCCCGGGGGTCCTGCAGGGAGGCGGTTTTCCTCAGTCCCTGTTGGAGCAGGCACTGAGAAGCTGCAGCACTGCCAGAGCGTCGCTGGTGTGACAGAGTGCTGTGCGCATGTCACACCAGCGATCTGCAAAAAATTCTGTGATGTCCCCCCCTGGGACAAAGAAAAAAAGTTAAAAAATGAAAATAAAAAGTGGTAAAAAAAATCATAAAAAAAAAAAAAATATTCCCCAAAAAATTTAAATTTCTTCCTGTAAAAAAAAAAAAAAAAACAATAAAGTACACTTTTGGTATTGCCGCGTCCGAAAACGACCCCCCCTATAAAACTATCCCACTAGTTAACCCCTTTAGTGAACCCTTAAAAAAAAAAAAACTAAGCAAAAAATCAACGCTTTATTCATCATACGCCGAACAAAAAGTGGAATAACACGCGATCAAAAAGACCGATATAAATAAACATGGTACGCTGAAAACTTATCTTGCCCCGCAAAAAACGACCCATCATACAGCATCATCAGCAAAAAAATTAAAAAAAGTTATAGCTCGCAGAATAAAGCGATGCAAAATAATAATTTTTTTAGATAAAATTGCTTTAATCTATAAAAGCGCCAAAACATAAAAAAATGATATAAATGAGGTATCACCGTAATCGTACTGACACGAAGAAAAAACTGCTTTTTTCAATTTTACCACACGCGAAACGGGATAAACGCCCCCCAAAAGAAATTCATGAATTGTGATTTTTGTTCATTCTAACCTCCCAAAAATCGAAATAAAAAGCGATCAAAACGTCACATGCTCAAAAATGGTACCAATAAAACGTCACCTCGTCCACAAAAATTTAAGACCTCACATGACTCTGTGGGCCAAAATATGCAAAAATTATAGCTCTCAAAATGTGGTGATTTCAAAAAAAAACTTTTTGCAATAAAAAGAGTCTTTTAGCGTGACAGCTGCCAATCACAAAAACCCGCTATAAATAGTAAATCAAACCCCCCTTTATCCCCCCTTTTGTTAGGGAAAAAAAATAAATTAAAAAAATTTATTTATTTCCATTTTTCTTAGGGTTAGGGTTGCGGCCTAAAGTTAGGGTTAGGGTTGGCGCTAACGTTTAGGATTAGGGTTAGGGTTGGGATTAGGGTTAGGGGTGTGTTAGGGTTAGGTTTGTGGTTAGGGTTGGGACTAGGGTTAGGGTTGTGTTGGGGTTAGGGTTTGGGGGTTAGAATTGGGGGGTTTCCGCTGTTTAGGCACAGAGGGGCTCTCCAAATGTGACATGGCGTCTGATCTCAATTCCAGTAAATTCTGCGGTTGAAAAAGTCAAACGGTGCCCCTTAACTTCTGAGCCTGCCATGCGCCCAAACAGTAGTTTACCCCACATATGGGGTATCAGGTACTTGTACCCCAAGAGTTATTGTGCAATTTGTCCTTTTTTCTTCTGTTACTCTTGGGGGAAAAAAAAAAACTGGGGCGAAAATATCATTTTTGTAAAAAAAAATGATTTTTTTTATTTTTTACGGCTGTATGTTATAAACTTCTGTGAAGCACTTGGGGCTTCATAGCGCTACCACACATCTAGATAAGTTCCTTGTGGGGTCTATTTTCCCAAAAAGGGGTCATTGTGGGGGTTTCCACTGTTTAGGCACATCAGGGGCTCTCCAAATGCAACATGATGCCCCCAGGGCCCAAACCATCAAAGTCTGCAATCCAAAACGTCACTACTTCCCTTCGAGCCCCCACGTGCGCCCATACAGTAGTTTTTCTCCACATATTGGGTTCAGCGTACTCAGGACAAATTGGACAACAACTTTTGGGGTCCAATTTCTCCTTTACCCTTGTGAAAATAAAATTTTGGGGCAAAAAATATTTTTGTAAAAAAAAAAAGAAATTTTTTATTTTACGGGTGTACGTTATAAATTCTGTGAAACACTTGGGGTTTAAAGTGTCACCACACATTAGATAAGTTCCTTTGAGGGGTTAGTTTCCAAAAAAGGTGTCATTTGTGGGGGGTTTCCATTGTTTAGGGGAGATCAAGGAGCTCTCCAAACACGACATGGCATCCAGCCAATTCTGGTTGAAAAAGTCAAACGGCGCTCCCTTCCCTTCCAAACTCTTTCCATGCACCCAAACAGTGGTTTACCCCACTATGGGGTATCAGCGACTCAGACAAATTGCACAATAAACCCTTTTGGAGTCTTGTTACCCTTGGGAAAAAAAAAATTGGGGTGAAAAGTCATTTTGTGGAAAAAATATGATTTTTTAATTTTACGGCTCTACGTTTAAATTTGTGTGAAGACTTGGGGGTTCAAATTTCTCACCAAAGATCTAGATAAGTTCCTTAGGGGTTCTAGTTTCCCAAATGGGTCACTTGGGGGGGGGTTCCACTGTTTAGGCACATCAGGGCTCTCCAAATGAACATGGCGTCCAATCTCAATTCCAGCCAATTTTGGTTGGAAAAAGTCAAATGGTGCTCCTTCCCTTCCGACTCTCCATGCGCCCAAACAGTGTTCCCCCCACATTTTTGGGGTTCAGCTACTCAGGACAAATTGGACAACAAAATTTTGGGTCCAATTTCCCTGTTACTATGGGAAAATAAAAATTTTGTGATAAAGGATAATTTTTGTGGAAAAAGGAAAAAATAGGATTTTTTTTTCATGCCCGGGCATTATAAACTTGTGTGAAGCACTTGGGGGTTCAAAGTCTCACCAAAGATCTAGATAAGTTCCTTAGGGGGTCTAGCTTCCAAAAAGGGGTCACTTGTGGGGGTTTCCACTGTTTAGGCTCATTGGGCACTACAAACGGGGAAAATGACCCCATCAATGTTTGCATTCCAAAACGTTACTGCTTCCTTTCCCCAACCCTGCCTGCGCCCCAAAACAGTTTCCCCCCCACCATATGGGGTATCAGCGTACTCGGACAATTGGACAACAACTTTTGGGGTCCAATTTCCTTGGGAAAATCAAAAATTTGGGACTAAAAATCATTTTTTTGGAAATTTTTTTTTTTTTTTTTTTACACCAGGCATTATAAACTTTTGTGAAAATTTTGGGGGTTCAAAGTGCTCACACAATCTAGATAAGCCCTTAGGGGGTTTTTTCCAAAAGGGGTTTTTAATTGTGGGGGGTTTCCACTGTTTAGGGATCAGGGCTCTCCAAAACGACATGGGCCCAAATCTCAATCCCCAATTTTAGTTTAAAAAAGTCAAAGGGGCCTCCCCCCTTACGAGCTTGCCGTGTGCCCAAACAGTGGTTTTCCCCCCTTTTTTGGGGGTTTGGCGTCTCAGGAAAATTGCAAAAATTTTTGCCAATTTCCCTTTTCCCTTGTGAAAATAAAAAAAGTTTTTTGTCATTTTTGTGGCTAAAAAGTTAAAATTATTTTTTTTACTTGCTTCAGCTCCTGTAAAGCCCCTAAAGGGGTTTTATTAAATTCTTAATTTGGGGTTTTTGATCCCTTGGGGGGTGATTTTTTTAGAATGGTGTCATTTTTGGGTTTTTTCCCCATTAGACCTCAAAGTGACTTAAAAATGAGGGGCCCTTTAAAAAAATGGCTTTGTAAATTTTGTTGTAAAAATGGAATCACGGCAATTTTTAACCTTATAATTTAAAAAAAAAAATTTTGGTTCCAAATTGTGTGTGAAAAGTAGACATGTGGGAAAAGTTATTTATTAACTTTTTTTGAAAATTTCTCTTTTTTAAAAGGGGAAAAAAAATTAAAATTTTTAAAATTGAAAAAAATTTTTTCCATATTTGTTTTTTAAAAAAATTTAAGCAGGTATATCGAAAAAAATTTTCCACTAATAAAGTAAATATGCACGAGAAAAAATCTCGACGCAAGACCCGTTAAAGGAGAGTTTAACTCATAAGAGAAGTGGTCAGAATTGTAAAATTGGGCCCGGCTTTAAACGTAAAACCATTGGGGGTGGGGGTTAAAAACAAGCTATAGGCAACTCCCCTCATTTTTTTTTTTCTTTATTCATTAAAGGAAGTTTTTAATAAAATGTTAGATTTGCCACAAAAAAAACAAAAACCCTTCAGCAAATTGGGTTTTTCCCCGGAGTGAGGTGCCAAGCCCCCAATTTCCATGGGTCTCAAGTCAGTAACCCCCCCCAGTTGGAGTGAAAGGCAGTTTTTATTTTTCATTAATTGCACGCAGTTTCTTACCTTGGGCTAATTGATCCCTCTTGCAAGTTCCCGGTTTATGGAAAAAGCAATCGAAAATCTTTACCCTTTCCTTAAACCCCGAAAGAAAAAAACTTTTCAAAGCTGAATTCCACCCCCCTGGTGGACCACCTTGGGAAAGGAGAAAATTTTTTTTCCACATTACCTGATCCCTGTCTCAAAGTCTCATTTCTGCTTGATGAAACCGATCAGTCTCTACAAAAACCCAAAGCAAAAAAAAAAAAAACTACCCACTGATCTAAAGCAGGTATACTAAAAAGGCCCAGTCCAGGTTCTTTGCCCCAAAAGTGACATTTGAACCCTATGCCTGTGATTCATCACCAGAGGATTGGGTCTCAAACGAAAAAAACAACAAGCAAGCATTTTTAAAAAAAAAAATCTTGTTGTTTTACCCAAAAAAAAAAAAAAAATAAATCAGGAAAAATACCTTGGTCCACGAAAATTTTCCAGAAAAAAATACTCATGTTTTTGGATTTCGCACCTCCAGAGAGATTCATTGTTCCGCGTTGGCCGGTCATCCCGGAATTTTTTGGTACCGAGACTTGGTGAGTCGGTCCTTTTGGTGGCCTACTTTGTCTCGTGACGTCAGGGAGTTTGTGCAGCCCTGTGGGACTTGCTCTCGCTCCAAGCCTTGCTCTCTCTCTAGTGGTTTGTTGATGCCATTGCCTGTGCCCCAAGGACCATGGCCCATATCTCTATTGGTTTTATTTCCGACCTCCTGATTCTCAGAGAATGACCGTTATCTGGGTGATTTGTGATAGGTTTTCCAAGATGATACATCTTGTGCCATTACCTAAGTTTCCTTCCTCCTCCCAATTGGTTTCCTTTGTTCCTTCAGCACGTGGTTCGGTTACACGGCATTCCCGAGAACATTGGTCTGACAGAGGAGTCCAGTTTGTTTCCAGATTTTGGAGGACTTTTTTTCTAAACTTAGTGTTCAATTGTCTTTCTCCCCGGCTTTTCATTCCTCGACCAATGGACAAACTGAGAGAACAAACCCGACATTTGGAACTTATCTGAGATGCTTTGTGTCTGCTGATCAAGATTGATGGGTCTCTTTTTTGCCTTTGGTGAGTTTGCTCTTAATAATGGGCAAGCTCTGCCACTTTGATGTCTCCATTTTTCTGCAATTTTGGGTTTCACCCTCGATTTTCTTCGGGACAGACGGAGGCTTCTGTCTGTCGGGTGTTGACTCTGTTGTGGAGCGATGCAGCAGATTTGGGACCCGGTAGAGGAGAGGTTGTCCCTCTCTCAGGAGAAGACCCAGCGGTTTTCCAACCGGCATAGGATGATGGTCCTCAGTTTAAAATGGGGATTGGTTGGTTGTCCTCAAGAAATATCCTATGAGAGTTGCATCTCCTAAGTTTAAGCCTAGGTTCATTGGACCCTTTTAAGATCATGGAGATTCTTAAACCCGTTTCCTTTCGTTTACTTCTTCAGGGACATTTAAGATCCATAACGTGTTCCACAAGTCCTTATTTAAGAGGTTTGTCGAGCCCGTGGTTCCCATGGTTGCGCCCCCTGACCTGTTTTTGGGTTTAGGGCAATCTGGAGTATGTGGTTGAGAAAATATTTGGGTTCTGTTTTTCTAGACGGAAACTCCAGTATTTGGTTAAGTGAGAGGTTATGGTCAAGAGGACAATTTTTTTTTGCAAAACCCCCTTTTCCCCCCCTTTTTTTTTTTCCCTAATTTAAAAAAAAAAAAATATTTTTTTTTAAAAAATTTTTTTTCCCCCCTTTTAATTTTAAAAAGGGGTTTCCCCCCTTTTTTTTTTAAAAAGGGGGGAAAAAATTTGGGGGAAAATTTTTGGGGGGGGGTTTTTAAAAAAAAGGGGGGTTTTTTTTTTAAACCAAAAAACCCCTTTTTTTGGGTTTTCCCCAAAAAAAAAAAAAAACCCCAAATTTTAAAAAAAACCCCCCCCCCCCCCCCCCCTTTCCCCCTTTTCCCAAAAAAAAAATTTCCCCCCCCAATTTTGGGGTTTTTTTTTTTTTTTTTCCCCCCCAAAAAAAATTTTTTTTTTTTTTTTTTAAAAAAAAAAGGGGGGAAAAAAGGGGGGTTTTTTTTTAAAAGGGGGGGGGCCCCCCAAAAAAAACCCTTTTTTTGGGGGGTTTTTTTTTTAAAAAAATTTTTTGGGTTTTTCTTTTTTTTGGCCTTTTTTTTTTTTTTGGGGGGGGGTTTTTTTTTTTTTAAACCCCCCAAAAAACCTTTTTTGGTTCCCCCTTTTTTTGGGGGTTTTTGGGGGCCCCCCTTTTTGGGGGGGTTTTTGGGGTTTGGGGGGGAAAAAATTTTTTTCTTTTTTTTTGGGCCCAAAATTTTTGGGGGGGGGTTTTTTAAAAAATTTTTTTTTTTTGGGGTTTTAAATTTGGGGGGTTTTATTAAAAAAATTTTTCCCCCTTTTTTTCCAAAAAAAATTTTTTTTTTAAAAGGGGGGGGGTTTTTTGGGGAAAAAATTTTGGGGCCGTTTTTTTTTTTCCTTTTTTTAAAAAAAATTTTTTTTTAAAAAGGGAAAAGGGGTTTTTCCCCCCCTTTTTTTTTTAAATTTTTTTTTTTTGGGTTTTTTTTTGGGGGGGCCCTTTTCCCCCTTTTTAAAAAAAAAGTTTTTTTTTTTTTTTTTTTTTTTTAAAAATTTTTTTGGGGGGTTTTTTTTTTTTGGGGGGGGGTTTTTTTCCCTTTTTTTTTTTTTTTTTTTTTTTGGGGGGGGCCCAAAATTTTTTGGGGGCTTGGGGGGGGGTTTTTTGGGGGGGGTTTTTTTTTTTCCCCCGGGGCCCCCCCTTTTTTAAAGGGGGCCCCCGCTTTTTTTTTTGGGTTTGGGGGTTTTTGGGGGCAAACCCCCCCCCTTTTTTTAAAACCCGGGGGGGTTTCCCCTTTTTTTTTTTTGGGGGGGTGGGGGGCATTTTCCCAAGGGCCCCTTTAAAAAGGGGGGGGGAAGGGCCCCGCCCCGTTTTCCCCCGGGGGGTTTTTTCCCCCCCCCCGGGGTCCCCCCCCAAAAAAAAACCCCAAAGGGGGGGGGTTTTTTTTTTTGGGAAAAAAACCTTAAAAAAAAAGCCCCCCCAAAAAAAAAATTATTTTTTTTGATCCCCTTTATTTTCTGCGAGTATAAATTTTTTTTTTTTGCTGATGAGCTTATGATGGCTCTTTTTTTTGGGGGGACAAGATGAAGTTTTCAGGGGTCCCATTTTTAAATTTATATGGGTTTCTTTTTGGATCGCGTGTTATTCCCATTTTTTGGGTTGGGCGGTAAATGTGATAAAGCGTTGATTTTTTCCCTATTTTTTTTTTTTAAGGGGTTCACAAAAGGGGGTTAAAAGGGGGATAGTTTTATAGGGGGGGTGGGTTACGGCCGGGCAATCCCAAATAGTGTCCTTTTATTGTTTTTTTTTTTTTTTTTAACGGAAAAAAAAAAATTTATTGGGGAATATTTTTTTTTTTTTTTTAAAATTTTTTTACCATTTTTTAAATTTTCTTTTTTTTAACTTTTTTATTTTGGGCCCCAAGGGTGGGACATCACATTTTTTTTTCGGGATCGCGGGTGTGAAGTGCGCACAGCACTCTGTCACCCCAAAGCGATGCTCTGGCAGGGGCTGCAGGCTTCTAAAGGTCCCTGTTCCAAACGGGCCCCTGAAAAAAGCCGCCCCCCTGCAGGCCCCCGCCATTTTGGGATCCGGGGGACCGGGAGGGGGGCGGCCCCTGGGAACAGGGGGACAAATCGCGCTGCTCTGAGTGTCTCAGGGGAGCGCGTAGGGACCCCCCCTGCCTGCGCGATCCCCCCTGGGCCCCCTGGTCAGGGGGAAATCAGGGTTTGATCCCCAGTGTCCCCGGGGTTAAATGAAAAGGGAGCGGCCCGTAAAGCCCCCTGACACTTTGTGGGGGTGTCAGCTTTTATAATCAGCTGACACCCTGCCGCAAACGGCTGCGTTTCCCCCGGGAGCGCGTGGGACCCGGAGGGGAAACTTTACTACCCCGTCCAGGGGTCTTACCCCCCAAAGGTACCGGGGACGGGATAGTACGTCTGAGGGGCAGAAAGGGGTTAAACAAAAAAGGGTTTGTCTTTCTTTGCTTCCACTCCCTTGTTGAAAAAAGGATTAAAGGAGTTTCGGGTATTTTGGGGTTGTGTTTTTAACTCTCAATGTTATTGATTGGGAAATTTTTTGGAAAAAAACCCAAAATTAAAACCCAAAAATTTGTCTTCCCTTTTTTAATGTGGGTTTTTTTGTGGGGTGGTTCTCCCCCTTTAAAAATTTTTACTCACCAAAATCTGTAATTTCCTTTTTACTATTAATGGTGTTCATCAAGAGAATTTGGGGTTTTTGGGAGTTTTGAATAATTTCCCTCACCGGTTTATTTTGGGGGTTAAACCCTTGGGTTTAAAAATTTCACAATCCGGGACTGGGAATTTGGGCTACCAAAAAAAAAATTAAGTTCCCGGAATCCTAATTGTTATGACAAATGGGTTTTTAAGGGGGATTGGGTGTTGGGAAAAGGGGGGGTTTCCTGTTAACCCATTAAAGGGGGGGTTTTTTTAAAAATTTTTTTTGATAAGGAATCGCAGGGATTGCCTCCTCATAGAGATTAAAAATTTTCAAATTTAATTTGTTTCCCCGAGAACTCTTCCTAAAAGTTTGTTTATTTTAAATTTTACTATTCCGAAGGAAAGGTTTGGGGAAAAACATAAAAGACAAGCTTGGCCGCCGGGCACAATTTGGCCTTCTAAATCTCCTGTGGCGGTTGGGTTTTTTTTTGTTAAAAAAAAGGGCGGGGGTTTTTTTGGCCCTTTTCTAGACCTTTTGCGAGATTAATAAGATTACTGTACGCAATTTCCCCTTCCCCACTGCCATTGATTCCTGATTTGTTTTTAAACCGTTAGTGGGGGCCAATGGTTTTTTCGAAAATTGATCTTGAGGGGCATCAATTTTTTCCCCATGAAGGGGGGGGGGTGAATGGAAAAAAATTTGGGTTTAAAAACTACACATGGGGCATTTTGGGGAACTGGTCATGCCTTTTGGGGTTTCCCGTGCTTCGGCATTTTTTTTAGAATCTTATTTAAAGACAACCCAAAACCCTTTTATTTGGCAGAAGTGTGGATGTGTTTTTGGAGTCTATTGAGGGTGTGCGGGGAAAAAAGGTTAAAAACCGGGTTTTTTTTTAAAAAATTAAAGGAAAAAAAAATTTTTTAAAAAAAAAAAAAAAAAAAAAATTTTTTTTTAAAAAAATTTTTTGGGGCCCCAAAAAAAACCCCTTTTTTCCCCCCAAAAAAAAAAGGGGGAAAAAAAAAAAATTTTTAAAAAAAACCCCAATTTTTTTTGGGGGGGGGCCCAAAGGCTTTTTTAAAAAAAAAAAAAAAACTTAAAAAAAAAAAATTTGGGGTTGGGGGAAAAAGGGGGGCCCCCTTTTTTTAAAAGGGGGGGGTTTTTTTTTTAAAAAAAAAATTTTTTTTTTTTTTTTTTTTCCCCCCCCCCCCCCCCCCCCCCCCAAAATTTTTTCCTAAAAAGGGGGGAAACCCCAAAAATTTTTCCCCCCAAAAACCCCCCCCCGGGGGGTTTTTTTTTTTTTAAAAAACCCCCCTTTTTTTGGATTTTCCCTTTCCCCTTTTTTTTAAAAAAACCACCCTTTTAGGGTTTCCCATTTTTTTAAATTTTGGGGGCCGGGGTTCCCCGGGGGGGCCCCCCCAAATTTTTTGGGGGGGGTTTGGGGGGAAAAATTTAAAAAATTTGGGGGGTTTTTTTTTTTGGGGGAAAACCCTTTTTTTTGGAATTTTAAAAAACCCTTTTCCCCAAAGGGGGGTTTTTTTTTTTTTTGGGGGTTTTGGGGGGGGGGGGGGGGGGGGGAAAAAAAATTTAAAAAGGGGGGGGGGTTTTGGGGGGGGCATTTCCCAAAGGGGTTTTTTTTTTTTGGGGGGGGCCCCAAAATTTTTTTTTTGGGGGGGGGGGGTTTTTTTTGGGGGGGGTTTTTAAAAAAAAATTAAAAAAAAAATTTTTTTGGTTGGGAAAAAATTTTTAAAAAAAAAACGAGGGGGGGGTTTTTTCCCCCCCGGGTTTTGGGGGAAAGGGGGTTTTTTTTTCCCCCCCCCTTTTTTTTTGGGTTTTTTTAAAAAAAAAAATTTTTTTTTGGGGGGCCCCCGGGGAAAAAGGGGGGGTTTTTGTTTTTTTAAAAAAGGGAAAACCAAAAAAGGGGAAATTTTTTGGGGGCCCCCCCTTTTTTCCCCGGGGTTTTTTAAATTTTTTTGGGGGGGGGTTTCCCCAAAAAAACCCCAAAATTTAAAAAAATTTTTTTTAAATTTAAACCCCGGGGTTTTCCCGGGGGGGGCCCCTGTTTTTTCCCCCCCTTTTTTTCCTCCCAAAACCCCAAAAAATTTTTGGGTTTTTTTTTTTTAACCCCCCAAAAAAAAAAAGCAAAAATTTCCCCCCCCTTTTTTGGGTTTTTTAAAAAAAAAACCCCTTTCCCCCCCTGGGGTTTTTTCCCCGGAACCCCGGGGGGGGTTTTTTTTTAAATTTTTTGGGGGGGAAAATTTTTTAAAAAAAGGGGGGGCCCCCCGGGGGGGGAAAAAAGGGGGGTTTTTTTTTTTTCCCCGGGTTTAGGAAAATCCCTTTTTGGGGGGGGTTTTTGGGGGCCCCGGGCCCCAAAATTTTTTTTAAAAATTTTTAAACCTTTTTGGGGGGGTTTTTTTAAATTGGGAAAAAATTTGGGAAAGTTAAAAAAATTTTTTGGGGTTTTTCCCCAAAATTTTTTTTAAAAAAATTTTTGGGGTTTTTAAAGGGGAAAAAAAAATTTTTTTTTTTTTTTCCCCCCTTTTTTAAATTTTTTTTCCCCTTTTTCGGTTTTAAGGGGGGGGGGCCCAAAAAAACCCAAAACCCCCCTTTTTTTTGGTTAAAAAATTTTTTGGGAAAAAAAAACCCCCCCAAAAAAAAATTTTTTCCCCCCTTTTTCCCTTTTTTTTTTTTTGGGCCCCCCCTTTTAAAAAAAAGGGGTTTTTTAAAGGGGGGTTTTTTTTTTGGGGAAAATTTTAAATTTTTTTTCCCTTTAAATTTTAAAAAAAAAAAGGAAATTTTTAAAAAAACCCTTTTTTTTTGGGAAAAAGGGGGGGTTTTTTTTTTTGGGGGTTTTTTTTTTTTTAAAAAAAAAAGGGGGGTTTTTTTTTTAAAAATTTTTTTTTTTGGGTTTTTTTTTGGGTTTTTTTTAGTTTCCTTTTAAAAATTTTCCCAAAAAAATTTTGGTTTTCCCAAGGGGGGGGGGGGTTTTTTTTTTTTTTAAAAAATTAAATTTTTTTTTTAAAAATTTTTGGGGGGGGGGTTTGGGAAAAGGGGGGGCCCCGGGGGGGGGGGGTTTTTCCTTTTGGGGGGGTTTTTGGGGGGGGGAAAATTTTTAAAAGGGGCCCAAAACCCCCCGGGGGGGGAAAAAAAGGGGGGGGGGGTTTTTTTTAAAAAAAAATTTTTTTTGGGGCCCCCCCCGCTTTTTTTTAAAAAAACCCGGGTGGTTGGGGGCCAATATTTTTGGGCCCCTTTTTTTTTTAAAAAAAAAAAAAAAAAAAAAAAAAAAGGGGGGGGGGGGAAAAAAAAAAAGGGGGTTTAAAAGGGGGCCCCCCAAAAAAAAAAGGGGGAAAAAAAAAAAAAAAAAAGGGGGGAAAAAAAAAAGGGGGAAAAAAAAGGGAAAAGAAAAAAAAAAAAAAACCCCCAAAAAAAAGGGGGGAAAAAAAAAAAGGGGGGAAAAAAAAAAGGGGGGGAAAAAAAAAAAAAAGGGGGGGGGGAAAAAACCGGGGGAAAAAAAAAAAAAAATTTAAAAAAAAAAAAAGGCCCAAAAATGGAAAAAAAGGGGAAAAAAAAAAAAAAAAAGAAAATTTTTTGGGAAAAAAAAAAAAGGGGGAAAAAAGGGGGAAAAAAAAAAAAAAAGGCCCAAAAACCCCCCTTTTTTAAAAAAACCTTTAAAATTTTTCCCAAAAAAACCCCCTTTTTTTCCCCGGTTCCCTTTTTTGGGGGGCCCCCCCCTTTTTTAAAAAAACCCCCAAAGGGCC
>JARQOD010008946.1:0-33451 GCA_033576555.1 Oophaga sylvatica
GTGGGCACGGTTATGGCGCTTTATCATTTATGTGTATTGATTGGATTACTGCATCTACCAATATGTGGGATGTTGGGAGTTGTAGTTTCACAGCAGTAACAGAGCTGAAGGCTGCTGAGCGCTGGGGTCTGGATATCTGGGAAATGCCCCAAGGACATCCGGGCCCGAGTGTCGGTCTAGTGAGGCCGTACAGGAAGGATGACGTGCCCGGGGTTCAGATGGGCAGTGATGGGGAAGGGATTTAGGTGCAGGAAGGGCAGGTGATTTGTCAGTTTGGGCGGGAGGAGAAATCAGGGGGTTATAGGGGCTGTCCATCAGGAGGAGGCCACCATTTATAGGGGGCTGTCCATCAGGAGGAGGCAGCCATTTATAGGGGCTGTCCATCAGGAGGAGCCACCATTTATAGGGAGCTGTCCATCAGGAGGAGGCAGCCATTTATAGGGGCTGTCCATCAGGAGGAGGCCACCATTTATAGGGGGCTGTCCATCAGGAGGAGGCAGCCATTTATAGGGGCTGTCCATCAGGAGGAGGCAGCCATTTATAGGGGCTGTCAATCAGGAGGCAGCCTGTTGTGAATGGGTTTGAGATGAGTTCTGAGCAGAGACTCCCTCTGGTGGTTACAAGTGGTACTGGTCTGTTCAGTGAAGATTGTGAGGACTGGGAATCAGGTGTTACTGACTGGTCTTATATAAGGGAGTCACCTTCCCATCAGGGTTGCCGGTGATCAATTGTTCTGGTCTGAATCCTTCATTCCTGTTTCCCTTGTAGCCTGCTGTGTCGTGTCTGCATCTCCTGCTAACAGATAAGAATTTTCTTCTTTTTGTTTTTGTACTATATTTTTCCATTTTGTCCTGCACTTCTTTGGGGGCCTTCTGGGTCCCCTTCGGGGGCTTTTGCCCTCTCAGTTTAGTTCAGCCACTGATGTTTGTACTTTTGCTTTTTCCAGTTTTTTCAGTGGCTGCTGTTTTGATTTTGTTACACCAGAGAACTAATTTAGGTGGAAGAGGTCGTGTGATCTCAGGTGATTTTGAAATTAGTAGAGTTGATGCTTTTCAGGGTTTTCTGGGATTGCAGTAAGTACCCTTCCTATCCTTTTCTATTTAGTTAGTTTGGGCCCCAGCGTTTGCTCATACTATTTTCTTTCTGTGTCAGTATTTCTTCTTGTCTAACCGCCATTACTTGTTTGGGGCTTTCTATTATCTTTGGGGTTCTGCTCCGGGGCAGGTAGCTTTCCTATTTCTATCTTTAGGATGTAGTTAGTTTCTCAGGCTGTGACGAGGCGTCTAGGACCAACGTAGGAACGCTCCACGGCTGCCTCTAGTTGTGGTGGTTAGTCAGGGTACTGCAATCTCATAGATTCCAACTGCTCTGGTGTATTGCCTTTTTTACCTGCACTCCTCAGCTACCGAAACATAACAGTATCACCGGCCTAAAAATTGAAAATTGTATGGTACTCACAGAAGGGAAAAAATATTGTGAAAGAAAAAAGGTTGTCAGAGTTGTCAGAGATATTTTTCTATTTGTTGCATTTTTTTTTCCCTCTGTATCTCTGGGTGCTGGGGAGGATCTTTTCTCTCAATGGAGTTTGCACAGTTGTCTGGCCGTGTGGATCAGCTTGCCACTGAGGTTCGGAGTATTGCTGCATATCTTGCTAGGTTGCCTGTTGTGGAACCTAGGATCCCCATGCCAGATTTGTTTTTAGGGGATCGAGCTAAGTTTCAGAATTTCAAAAATAATTGTAAATTGTTTTTTGCCTTAAAATCTAAGTCCTCAGGGAACGCAGCGCAGCAGGTTCAAATTATCATCTCTCTCCTACGCGGCGATCCTCAGGATTGGGCTTTTTCCCTGACACCTGGGGATCCTGTTTTGAGTGATGTTGATGCATTTTTTCAGGCTTTGGGGTTATTGTACGATGAGCCTAATGTCACTGATCAAGCTGAAAAAGCCTTGTTGGCATTAAATCAGGGGCCTTATGACGCTGAGTTATACTGTCAGAGATTCCGTAGGTGGGCAGTCCTGACCAAATGGAATGACGACGCTTTGGCGGCCCTTTTCCGGAAGGGTCTGTCAGATAATGTAAAGGATGTTATGGTGGGATTCCCTGTCCCTCTGGTCTCAATGATTCTATGTCATTAGCGATTCAAATTGACAGACGTTTGCGTGAGCGGAGAAGTATGCGTGGAATGTGTTGCCTTGTGAACCAGCTTCTGAACCCATGCAGTGTGATAGAGTGGTGTCTGGGGCACAGCGTCATGAGTTTCGAAAGCGCAATGGGTTATGTTTCTACTGTGGTGATGCCTCTCATGCTATTTCAGTCTGCCCTAAGCGGGGAAGACGTTTTGCACGCTCAGTTGTCTTGGGTAGTGTTCAGACTAAGTTTTTATTAACTGTCACTCTGATATGCTCTCTGTCCTCATTTTCTGCTCAGGCTTTCGTTGATTCTGGAGCAGCTATTAACCTGATGGATTATGATTTTGCTAAACGTTGTGGGTTTCCCTTGATACCCTACAGAAGTCTATTCCCCTACTGGGGATCGATTCTACCCCTTTGGCTGAGAATAAACCCCAGTTTTCTACTCAGGTGATAATGAGGGTTGAACCTGATCACCAGGAGTGCTGCAAATTTTTGGTTCTGTATAATCTGCATGACATTATCGTGCTGGGTTTCCCTTGGTTACAGTCTCATAATCCTGTTTTGGATTGGAAATCTGTGTCTGTAACCAGTTGGGGCTGCCAATGTGTTAATACCAACACTCCTGTTTTTTCTGCCTCCCCCCAGGCTCAGGATGTTCCTGACTTTTTGATTGATTTTTCTGATGTGTTTAGCGAAAGTAAATCTGCATCCTTGCCTCCCCATAGGAGCTATGACTGCGCTATTGAATTAGTGCCGGGTAGTAAATTCCCTAAAGGTCGCCTTTTTAACTTGTCTGTACCTGAACATGACGCTATGCGGTCTTATATCAAGGAATCATTGGAGAAGGGTCATATCAGACCATCCTCTTCACCCTTAGGTGCCGGTTTTTTCTTTGTGGCCAAAAAAGATGGTTCATTAAGGCCGTGTATTGATTATCGTCTCTTGAACAATATTACTGTGAAATATCAATACCCGTTACCCTTGATTTCTGACCTGTTTTCCAGGGTGAAAAACGCTACTTGGTTTACCAAGCTTGACCTCAGGGGGGCGTATAACCTTATTCGCATTAAGCACGGGGATGAATGGAAGACGGCATTCAATACCCCTGAAGGGCATTTTGAGTACCTAGTGATGCCCTTTGGGCTCACTAATGCTCCTTCGTCTTCCAGTCCTTCATGAATGACATTTTCAGGGATTTTGTGGACAAATTTCTGATTGTTTATTTGGATGATATCTTGATTTTTTCTAATGACTGGGACTCTCATGTGAAACATGTTCGAACTGTGTTCCAGATTTTGAGAGAGAATGCTCTGTATGTGAAGGGATCAAAGTGTCTTTTTGGCGTACAGAGGATCTCATTTCTGGGATTCATTTTGTCCCCATCTGTTATTGAAATGGACCCGGTCAAGGTTCAGGCCATCTGTGATTGGGTCCAACCTACTTCATTAAAGGCTCTTCAGAGATTTTTGGGTTTTGCCAATTTTTATCGTAAATTTATTGGTAATTTCTCGGTTATTGTTAAACCATTAACTGATTTGACCAGAAAGGGTTCTGATGTGGTGAATTGGCCTCCTGAGGCAGTCTCTGCGTTTCAGGAACTTAAGCAGAGATTCACTTCTGCTCCTGTTCTACGGCAGCCTGATGTTTCTCTGCCATTTCAGGTGGAGGTTGATGCCTCTGAAATTGGGGCAGGTGCCGTTTTGTCCCAAAAAGATCCAGAGACCTCTAAAAGTAACCCTTGTGCCTTTTTCTCTCGAAAATTTTCTCCTACTGAACGTAATTATGACGTGGGTAATCGGGAGTTATTGGCCATGAAGTGGGCTTTTGAAGAGTGGAGACATTGGCTGGAGGGAGCCAAACATCAGGTGGTGGTCCTTACGGACCATAAGAATCTGGTCTATCTGGAATCTGCCAAGCGACTCAATCCTAGACAGGCCAGGTGGGCCTTGTTTTTCACACGTTTTAATTTTGTGGTTTCCTTTCTTCCTGGCACTAGAATGTTAAGGCGGATGCCCTCTCGAGGAGTTTCCTTGCGGACTCTCCTGAGTTATCTGATCCTTCTGTTATTTTGAAAGAGGGTGTAGTTCTTTCCGCCATCTCGCCCAATTTGAGACTTGCTCTGGAGGGGTGTCAGGAGGATAGGCCCGAGTGCTGCCCTGTTGGAAAATTGTTTGTCCCGGACCAGTGGAAAAAGAGTGTGATGTCTGAGATTCATTGTTCCGCATTGGCTGGGCATCCCGGAATTTTTGGTACCAGAGACTTGGTTAGTCGGTCCTTTTGGTGGCCTACCTTGTCTCGTGATGTCAGGGAATTTGTGCAGTCCTGCGGGACTTGCTCTCGCTCCAAGCCTTGCTCTCGCTCTAGTGGTTTGTTGATGCCATTGCCTGTGCCCAAGAGACCATGGACCCATATCTCTATGGATTTCATTTCCGACCTTCCTGTTTCTCAGAGAATGACCACCATCTGGGTAATTTGTGATAGGTTTTCCAAAATGATACATCTTGTGCCATTACCTAAGTTGCCTTCCTCCTCTGAATTGGTGCCGTTGTTCCTTCAGCACGTGGTTCGTTTACACGGCATTCCTGAGAACATTGTGTCTGACAGAGGAGTCCAGTTTGTTTCCAGATTTTGGAGGACTTTTTGTTCTAAACTGGGTGTTCAATTGTCTTTCTCCTCGGCATTTCATCCTCAGACCAATGGTCAAACTGAGAGAACAAACCAGACATTGGAGACTTATCTTAGATGCTTTGTGTCTGCTGATCAGGATGACTGGGTCTCTTTTTTACCTTTGGCTGAGTTTGCTCTTAATAATAGGGCTAGCTCTGCCACTTTGATGTCTCCGTTTTTCTGTAATTCTGGGTTTCACCCTCGATTTTCTTCAGGACAGACGGAGGCTTCTGTCTGTCCAGGTGTTGACTCTGTTGTGGAGCGTATGCAACAGATTTGGGACCAGGTAGTGGAGAGGTTGTCCCTCTCTCAGGAGAAGGCCCAGCGGTTTGCTAACCGGCATAGGACTGATGGTCCTCGGTTTAAAGTGGGGGACTTGGTCTGGTTGTCCTCAAAGAATATTCCTATGAGAGTAGCATCTCCTAAATTTAAGCCTAGGTTCATTGGACCTTATAAGATCATTGAGATTCTTAATCCTGTTTCTTTTGTTTGCTTCTTCCAGGGACATTTAAGATCCATAACGTGTTCCACAAGTCCTTGTTGAAGAGGTTTGTTGAGCCAGTGGTTCCTGCTGCTGTGCCTCCTGACCCTGTTTTGGTTGAGGGCAATCTGGAGTATGTGGTTGAGAAAATATTAGATTCTCGTTTTTCTAGACGGAAACTCCAGTATTTGGTTAATGGAGAGGTTATGGTCAGGAAGACAATTCTTGGGTGTTTGCTTCGGACATCCATGCTAGGAGACTCATCCGTGCGTATCATAGAACTCATCCTGACCGACCTGGTTGCTCAAATGAGGGTTCGGTGACCCCTCCTCAAGGGGGGGTACTGTTGTGAATGGGTTTGAGATGAGTTCTGAGCAGAGACTCCCTCTGGTGGTTACAAGCGGTACTGGTCTGTTCAGTGAAGATTGTGAGGACTGGGAATCAGGTGTTACTGACTGGTCTTATATAAGGGAGTCACCTTCCCATCAGGGTTGCCGGTGATCAATTGTTCTGGTCTGAATCCTTCATTCCTGTTTCCCTTGTAGCCTGCTGTGTCGTGTCTGCATCTCCTGCTAACAGATAAGACATTTTCTTCTTTTTGTTTTTGTACTATATTTTTGCATTTTGTCTTGCACTTCTTTGGGGGCCTTCAGGGTCCCCTTCGGGGGCTTTTGCCCTCTCAGTTTAGTTCACCACTGATGTTTGTACTTTTGCTTTTTCAGTTTTTTCAGTGGCTGCTGTTTTGATTTTGTTACACCAGAGAACTAATTTAGGTGGAGAGGTGTGTGATCTCAGGTGATTTTGAAATTAGTAGAGTTGGTGCTTTTCAGGGTTTTCTGGGATTGCAGTAAGTACCCTTCCTATCCTTTTCTATTTAGTTAGTTTGGGCCCCAGCGTTTGCTCATACTATTTTCTTTCTGTGTCAGTATTTCTTCTTGTCTAACCGCCATTACTTGTTTGGGGGCTTTCTATTATCTTTGGGGTTCTGCTCCGGGGCAGATAGCTTTCCTATTTCTATCTTTAGGTGTAGTTAGTTTCTCAGGCTGTGACGAGGCGTCTAGGACCAACGTAGGAAGCTCCACGGCTGCCTCTAGTTGTGGTGGTTAGTCAGGGTACTGCAATCTCATAGATTCCAACTGCTCTGGTGTATTGCCTTTTTTACCTGCACTCCTCAGCTACCGAAACATAACAGCAGCCATTTATCGGGAGCTGTCCATCAGGAGGAGGCAGCCATATATAGGGGCTGTCCATCAGGAGAAGGCAGCCATTTATCGGGAGCTGTCCATCAGGAGGAGGCAGCCATTTATCGGGAGCTGTCCATCAGGAGGAGGCAGCCATTTATAGGGGCTGTCCATCAGGAGGAGGCAGCCATTTATAGGGGCTGTCCATCAGGAGGAGGCAGCCATTAATCGGGAGCTGTCCATCAGGAGGAGGCAGCCATTTATAGGGGCTGTTCATCAGGAGGAGGCAGCCATTTATAGGGCTGTCCATCAGGAGGAGGCAGCCATTTATTCGGGAGCTGTCCATCAGGAGGAGGCAGCCATTTATAGGGGCTGTCCATCAGGAGGAGGCAGCCATTTATAGGGCTGTCCATCAGGAGGAGGCAGCCATTTATCGGGAGCTGTCCATCAGGAGAGGCAGCCATTTATAGGGGCTGTTCATCAGGAGGAGGCAGCCATTTATAGGGGCTGTCCATCAGGAGGAGGCAGCCATTTATAGGGGCTATCCATCAGGAGGAGGCAGCCATTTATAGGGGCTGTCCATCAGGAGGAGGCAGCCATTTATAGGGAGCTGTCCATCAGGAGGAGGCAGCCATTTATAGGGGCTGTCCATCAGGAGGAGGCAGCCATTTATAGGGGCTGTCCATCAGGAGGAGGCAGCCATTTATAGGGAGCTGTCCATCAGGAGGAGGCAGCCATTTATAGGGGCTGTTCATCAGGAGGAGGCAGCCATTTATAGGGGCTGTCCATCAGGAGGAGGCAGCCATTTATAGGAGCTGTTCATCAGGAGGAGGCAGCCATTTATAGGGAGCTGTCCATCAGGAGGAGGCAGCCATTTATAGGGGCTATCGATCAGGAGGAGGCAGCCATTTATAGGGGCTGTCCATCAGGAGGAGGCAGCCATTTATAGGGGCTGTCCATCAGGAGGAGGCACCCATTTATAGGGGCTGTCCATCAGGAGGAGGCAGCCATTTTTAGGGGCTGTCCATCAGGAGGGGCAGCCATTTATAGGGGCTATCTATCAGGAGGAGGCAGCCATTTATAGGGGGCTGTCCATCAGGAGGAGGCAGCCATTTATAGGGGCTGTCCATCAGGAGGAGGCAGCCATTTTGGGCATTTCTGGAAGGAGCGATCTCACCGTGCACTTACCGTGGCCGCAGGAATGGCTCCGTGGATGCCGCGCCTCAGCAGCGTCCTGAGACCAGATTGGCTGCAGTTGGTTGTCCAGAGCCTGCTCCAGCGAGCCGGGGGTGACCAAGTCCAGCCTCCCCCGGAAAGTCATCGGCCACTGAGGCCTCCGGCGTACCCAACTCCCAGGGACTGGCACTGCTTCTGGAGCCCCCCAAGGACCCTCTAGGCCGGGTCACAGGTCGCCGCCACCTGCAGTTCCCAGCCTGGGAGGAATCCAGCATTGCAGCGCGGTCTACAGGGGGGACGAGTTGGCCAAGTGAGCAGAGTGAAGTCCCAGCCAGCCCGGGGCCTACCAACTCCACGATGTCACCGGGCCACAGTCGGCTGGATCTGCCCCCAAGAACCACAACGCGGCTGCGCTTCCCCCAAGCCTTGGTGCTACGGGGCAATGACCTCATATCGGTGCCGATATGGATGTGCTGGTATGGAGTCCCCTCCTGTCAGCTTGGGACATCTTTCTGTCCGCACGTTTCTTCCCACCTGTGGTTTTACATTTGTTACCTGCAGGGTATAATTTTACTTTGCTTTAGGCCTCTTTCACATATCCGTTGTGCGCCTGACGGCGCCCCCGGCATTTTGCCGCGGCTGCCTGATGCGCCGCTTCAGTCACATCAGGCAGCACCGGCAAAAATAAAAACGTTACATGCTGCGTTGTGTCCGGCCGCCGGAATGTACATTTCCGCCGGATCCGGCCAAAAACGCATACAACGCACTGACATGCGGTGCCATCCGGCGCTAATGAAAGTCAATGCAAAAAAAAACTCATCCGGCATCACATTTAGCCGGATGCGGTTGGACAAAAAAATGCCGGAGGGCGCCGGAGGGCGCACAACGGATGTGTGAAAGAGGCCTTATCCTTTCCTGGATCTTTCCATTTTCTGATCCAGTGAAGAGTTAATCTCGTACTCTGCAGAGCTGGCAATCTTCCTGTGGAGACACACGATCCCGATGCCGGGGACACGTGCCACAATAACCCGGGCCATATTTTATTGCCCGCCATCTGTATGAACAGCTAATTAGGCATTTCGGTAAGCGCCTGTCGTGGCTACAATGTGTCAGTGAGAGAAGGGGAGAAGTTTCTCCGACCACATCCTAATTGTTTGTGCCCCAGTTTTGCTAACTTTTGTGGCAATTAATGCTGGCCCGAACAACTGCCAGCTCCTGCGCCCAGGAGACCGCACACCGGAGTAACTCATTCGTCTGCTTTTATTTTTGTTTCTCAAGTGAAAAAAAACAAACCTGTGCTTCCAAAATCCAATCTAAATTGCTGTGCAGTGGCGGCATCTAGAAGATTCTGTGTCACTCCGCTGGTGGAGGAGCAGGACGAGCGAGACCAGAGTCTAGAACTAGGCCCATCCTCCCCACCGGCCGCACACTATATACAGAGCCTTCGACATCTCTCCACTGTGGGCCCCCGCCGCCTCTTTCCACTGTGGGCCCCCGCTGCCTCTTTCCACTGTGGGGCCCCTGCTGCCTCTTTCCTCTGTGGCCCCCCCACGCCTTCTTTCGCTGTGGGCCCCTACCGCCTCTTTCTGCTGTGGGCCCCCGCCGCCTCTTTCCACCGTGGGGCCCCCACTGCCTCTTTCCACTGTGGGCCCCCGGCTGCCTCTTTCCTCTGTGGCCCCCGCCGCCTCTTTCTGCTGTGGCCCCCCGCCCGCCTTCTTCCGCTGTGGGCCCCTGCCGCCTCTTTCCTCTGTGGCCCCCGCCGCCTCTTTCTGCTGTGACCCCCCCGCCGCCTTCTTCCGCTGTGGACTCCTCCGCCGTCTCTTTCTGCTGTGAGTATGATAGACACTTCACTCCTTTTTATTTATTCTTTCTGCTGTGGGCCCCCCACCGCCTCTTTCCACTGTGGGCCCCTCCGTTGTCTCTTTCCGCTGTGGGCCCCTCCGTTGTCTCTTTCCGCTCGCCGCCTCTTCCTCTGTGGGCCCCCGCCGCCTCTTTCTTCTGTGGCCCCCCCGCCGCCTTCTTCCACTGTGAGCCCCCCGCTGCATTCTGCTGTGAGCCCCCCGCCGCCACCTTCTGCTGTGGGCCCCTCCGCCACCACCTCTTTCCGCTGTGGGCCCCTCCACTGCCGTCTCTTTCCGCTGTGGGCCCCTCCGCCATCTCTTTCTGCTGTGGCCCCCCCATGCCTTCTTCCTCTGTGACCCCCCCGCCACCTTCTTCCGCTGTGAGCCCCCCGCCGCCTTCTGCTGAGCCCCCCGCAACCTTCTTCCGCTGTGGACCCTTCCGCCGCCTCTTTCCGCTGTGGGCCCCTCCGCCGCCTCTTTCCGCTGTGGGCCCCTCCGCCGTCTCTTTCCGCTGTGGGCCCCTCCGCCGTCTCTTTCCGCTGTGGGCCCCTCCGCCGTCTCTTTCTGCTATGGGCTCCTCTGCCGTCTCTTTCCGCTGTGGGCCCCTCCGCCGCCTCTTTCTGCTGTGGCCCCCCGCCGCCTTCTTCCTCTGTGGCCCCAAGCGCCTCCTTCTTCCCCTGTGAGCCCCCCGCCTCCTTCTTCCGCTGTGAGCCCCCGCCGCCTTCATCCGCTGTGAGCCCTCCGCCGCATCTTTCCGCTGTGGGCCCCTCCGCCGTCTCTTTCCGCTGTGGGCCCCTCCGCCGTCTACTTCCGCTGTAGGCCCCTCCGCCGTCTCTTTCTGCTGTGGCCCCCCCGCCGCCTTCTTCCTCTGTGGCCCCAACCGCCTCCTTCTTCCCCTGTGTGCCCCCCGCCTCCTTCTTCCTCTGTGGCCCCATCCACCTCCTTCTTCCCCTGTGAGCCCCCGCCGCCTTCTTCCACTGTGAGCCCCCTGTCGCCTTCATCCGCTTTGAGCCCCGGGCCGCCTTCTTCCGCTGTGGGCCCCTCCGCCGTCTCTTTCCGCTGTGGGCTCCTCCGCCGTCTCTTTCTGCTGTGGGCCCCTCCGCCGCCTTCTTCCTCTGTGGCCCCAACTGCCACTTCTTCCCTTGTGAGCTCCGGGCCGCCTTCTTCTGCTGTGAGTCCCTCCGCCATCTCTTTCCGCTGTGGGCCCCTCCGCCGTCTCTTTCCGCTGTGGCCCCTCCGCCGTCTACTTCCGCTGTGGGCCCCTCCGCCGTCTCTTTCTGCTGTGGCCCCCCCGCCGCCTTCTTCCTCTGTGGCCCCAACCGCCTCCTTCTTCCCCTGTGTGCCCCCCGCCTCCTTCTTCCTCTGTGGCCCCAACCGCCTCCTTCTTCCCCTGTGAGCCCCCCGCCGCCTTCTTCCACTGTGAGCCCCCGCCGCCTTCATCCGCTTTGAGCCCCGGGCCGCCTTCTTCCGCTGTGGGCCCCTCTGCCGTCTCTTTCCGCTGTGGGCTCCTCCGCCGTCTCTTTCTGCTGTGGGCCCCTCCGCCGCCTTCTTCCTCTGTGGCCCCAACCGCCACCTTCTTCCCTTGTGAGCCCCCGCCTCCTTCTTCTGCTGTGAGCCCCCCGCCGCCTTCCGCTGTGAGCCCCCCACCGCCTTCATCCGCTGTGAGCCCCGGGCCTTCTTCCGCTGTGGGCCCCTCCGCCATCTCTTTCCGCTGTGGGCTCCTCCGCCATCTCTTTCCGCTGTGGGCCCCTCCGCCGTCTCTTTCTGCTGTGGCACCCCGCCGCCTTCTTCCTCTGTGGCCCCAACCGCCTCCTTCTTCCCCTGTGAGCCCCCCACCTCCTTCCGCTGTGAGCTCCCCGCCGCCTTCATCCGCTGTGAGCCCCGGACCGCCTTCTTCCGCTGTGGGCCTCTCCGCCGCCTCTTTCCGCGCTGGGCCCCTCCGCCATCTCTTTCCGCTGTGGGCCCCTCCGCCGTGTCTTTCTGCCGATGGCCCCCCACCGCCTCTTGCATGCTCAACACTTTGGACTTCAGACTGATACATTGTAGCAAAATACAGAAAATTATGTAGAGTGGATACAAATGTAGCAAACTGTGGAAGTCAACAAACTGGAATATGAGTGGTAATATATTCACTAACCGCAGGTGGAGATCATGAAAAACATTAAGATTTGCAAAATGTGCAACTCTAGGATTTCCTGCACGATTATTTTGAGGGTTGAGGGGCTTGTGGGCCAGTGATGCCCCCTGTGCGGAGATTTGTGTGGATTCCGGCAGTCACCGATGTATTATTTTCCGGCAGGCGATGAGTTTCCATCCTCTGATGTGAACCCACGTCGCCCTGATATTCTGTAAGTCTGAACACTCGTCAGCCGTCGCCTCGTTTCTCTCCTGGCAGACGTGTAATCTGTGACGCTGACACATAGTATGACGGCGCGCTGTCTGCGATATGTGACTGTTGTAGGAGCGGAGGCGAGAGGTTAATGAGGTCTAATCTGCTCCGCACTTCAGCACTGCTGGGGGGAGTAGTCGCCGAGGTTTTCTCGCTGCACATAATAGGTGTGATGTTAGAGAAGTAAATTCTGCTCAGTTTCGCCTCCAGCGTCTCGTTCTTCTGTCAGTAGCAGGTTCTCACTGCGGATACAAAGAACAACACTTGTCACAGCGAGGGAGCAGGCGCGTCGCTAATGTCTGTTGTGGATTTCTGGGAGATAATGCCGCTCTGCACATCACACAACGCGGAAAAAAGTGCGCAGCATCGCAAACGTGATGAGGGATGGAAATGTGTGCGGAGCGTCACTAACGTGACAGGGGAATGGAAACGAACAGAGCCACGATGTAGTATGAAGTGGTTTAATGTCGACGCTGTCACAATCCATTTTTGGATTTGTGGCAGCTCTGGTTCCACTCAGGTAATTTTTCCTTTCAAGCCAGCAGGGATTAATGTCAGTTTTTTCCCTGCTGGCAATCTGGTGTAATTGTAGTGCTTATACAGGTGGTGACCACTCCCACCATTCTCTAAAAGGTCACCTGATGGTGATAGAGCAATCTATGTTAACCAAACCTGGAGAAAGAAGCTCTCTGGTTGCAGTGGCGAATCTGCTGGTTACGTGGAGTTCATGGTCCTGGTGCCTTTCTTCGGCAGTGCAGTGCTTTGCAGCAGAGAGAGTTGTTAAGCTAAGTGTTTATTTCCCCATCCCTTTGGTGTCTCACTGTCCCCTGTGTGTATTATCTATAGTGGCTAGGCTAGTGCTCTACGCCGGCCAGGGCAGTGCTAGGTGACATCGAGGAATGAGGTATCCTGACAGCGGTGGCGGGAAGGACCCACATAGGGCATTAGGGGAGTGCAGGGACAGGCTCTGGTTTGAGCTCAGGTGGTGACCATCTCTCATTCCCTATCGGTAGGACCTTCCTCTCCCCAATACCAACCAGTGGTATGTGTGTTGCGCCGTTTGCCGACCGACCACTCGTTGGGTCAAGTCACACCGTGACAGATGCGTTTCAGAGTCACTCCCAACTCCTTCAGGGAAGGTGCAGATTTGTGGTTGTCCTGAAGGAGTCTCTGAAATGCGTCAACCTTAAACCAACATTTCATATTCCATTGTGGCTTATCATTGATGCAGCGCAGGATACTCCCATTACCCGCTGTACAGGTTACCACAAGGACAAAATCTGCAAGTAGTTTGCATGCCCTTTTTCTTGTCTGCATGATTTTCCTCCCACACTCCAGAGACTGATGGGGATTGTAGATTGTGAGCCCCAAAGGGGACAGTACCGATAATGTCTGTAAAGCGCTGTGGAATAAATAGCACTATATAAGTGAGTAAAATAAATAACTCCTATAAGGTCACTGCATTTCTATCCTGAAATACTCTGTGTCCGTAGATTTAATAGGCTATATGTGTTTCTGATGATAATGTTATTAATGATTATCTCCAGTGCCGTCAGTCCAAAAGATGACCTCCTCACCTCGTCCGTGTCTCGGAGCACCATGTATTCTGTGTCTTGCTCAGTGGTGGTCGGGCTCAGCCTCCTCACCTCAGCGTGTCTCTGAGCACTGATCACCTTGTACTTCTGTGTCATGCCGGCACTGGTTTACCATGACAGAAAGGGCCAGATGACCTCGGTGTCAGAGTTCATGTACTCCTGCACTTATTAGAGGGGCTTCTTAAACAGTGCAGGCTTCTGCTAGCAGAGCAGGGGGTTAATCTGTTCAATTGAGAGCTCCTGGAGCTTTTCTGCTTGGATAATCTTAGCTGTTCAGTGTTGGCTACTCTCCGTTGCTATATATACTTGCCTCTGGCAATCAGGCAATGCCAGTGTTAGTTTTCATACTGCCTGTTTCTCGAGTTTGAGGTGTTGGTTGTTTGAAGAGGCATTTGGAGTGCTGTTCAGAAGACTGTTATTTGGTGATTTGTCTTTGTGCATGTCCTCATCCTCTCCTATTTGTTTTTTCCTTTCTTTATTTCCTGATGTTTCACTCTGTTATTTGTGAGTGCATATTTGTATGATTGGTATATTCATTTATCCCTGTACATCCTCCCTTGTTAGTTTGGTTTGTGTATTCTTATATATAACTCCCCACTTCTTTGCTGATTCAGAAGCTCAGCAAGGCACGTGACCCCAACGTCTTCACCATCAGAAGTAATCCAGGGAGCAGGGATACTTAGGGCACCCCAGCTGTAGGGATAGAGAAGGAGCCCCTAACCCTGAGATTTGCTGCAACAGTGCTGTGACATTTCCTCGGTATCCTTACCTCGGCCATGTATTTGACCACTGAACACTTTGTACTTCTAACTGAACACCTTGTACTTCTGTGTCTTTCACAGTGGTGGTTGGGCTCGGCCTCCTCACCTCGGCTGTGTCTCTGAGCACTGAACACCTTGTACTTCTGTGTTGTCTTGCTCAGTGGTGGTCGGGCTCAGCCTCCTCACCTCGGCTGTGTCTCTGAGCACTGAACACCTTGTTATTGTGTCTTGCTCAGTGGTGGTCGGGCTCGGCCTTCTCACCTCGGCCATGTCTCTGAGCACTGAACACCTTGTACTTCAGTGTCTTGCTCAGTGGTGGTCTGGCTCAGCCTCCTCACCTCGGCCGTGTCTCTGAGCACCTTGTACTTCTGTGTCTTGCTCAGTGGTGGACGGGATCAGCCTCCTCACCTCGGCCATGTCTCTGAGCACTGAACACCTTGTACTTCAGTGTCTTGCTCAGTGGTGGTCGGGCTCAGCCTCCTCACCTCGGCTGTGTCTCTGAGCACTGAACATCTTGTACTTCTGTGTTGTCTTGCTCAGTGGTGGTCGGGCTCAGCCTCCTCACCTCGGCCGTGTCTCTGAGCACTGAACACCTTGTGTTGTGAATATGCTAGAGGCGGCTTCTGAGCTGCGGCTCCCTCCGGTGGTTGCTGAGGGTAATGAACTGATGAATGGCCTTCAGCTGGCGCTGAATGGTAGGATATAAATTGCCTGATTTCCCAGCAGCCTTGCCGGTTATCAATTGTTCTTCTGGTCTTGCTTGAAGCACTGCTAGTTTCCTGCTCTCCTTCAGATAAGTGTTTGCTGTTTTTTTTTTTTTCTGTTTGATTTTCTCTGCTGGTTTGCTGCCTGCAGTGGACTGCAGCCTGTCCCCTTTTGGGGGTCTGGTGCTGCAATTGTGCTCCGTTTGTGTCTGCACTTTTGCTTTGCTCTTTTGTTACTTTTAATTTGCTGAATAGCGTTTTGTTACACCAGAGATCTGATTTAGGTGGAAGAGGTGGAGTGATCTCAGGTTTTTTGGCAATCAGACGTGTTGGTTTTTTTGTTAGGGTTTTTGTTGGATTGCAGTCAGAATTCTTTCCTGTACTTTTCTGTCTAGACAGATTGGGCCCCCGCGTTTGCTCATTCTATTTTCTGTCTGTGTCAGTGTTTCTTCTTGTCTAACCGCCATTACATGTTTGGGGGCTTCCTATTTTCTTTGGGGATCTGCTCCGGGGCAGATAGCTTCATCTTTCTGCCTTTAGGTGTAGTTATCTCTCAGGCTGTGACGAGGCGTCTAGGATCAACGTAGGAACGCTCCACGGCTACCTCTAGTTGTGTGGTTAGTTCAGGTTACTGCAATCCAAAGTTCCAGCCTCTCTGGTGTATTACCGCTTTTGCTATTTTTTGCCATTTCTCCTCAGTTACCGAAACATAACAACCTTGTACTTCAGTGTCTTGCTCAGCGGTGGTCGGGCTCAGCCTACTCACCTCGGCCGTGTCTCTGAGCACTGAACACCTTGCACTTGTGTCTTGCTCAGTGGTGGTCGGGCTCAGCCTCCTCACCTCGGCCGTGTCTCTGAGCACTGAACACCTTGTACTTCTGTGTCTTGCTCAGTGGTGGTCGGGCCCGGCCTCCTCACCTTGGCCGTGGTTCTGTGAGCTGCCTCCTCTGTAGACTGAGGACAATCTGGGATTTCTCAGAGTGAGGAAATCTCTTTTTTTTGCCTGAGAGGAAGCTGCTAATAATTCAGTACACCCTGATAAAGGGCGGGACATCCTGAAGCCACACCCCCTCATTACACAAATACTCCTCACCTGATCTGTGTCTTCCAATCAGCATTCTAGTTTAGGCTTAGCTTGTAGTGACGGGGCAGTGTCTAGGAGTTGTCGATGGTGATGGCATTGTTCCTCATGCAACACTTGGTAGCTCTGTGTAAGTATACAAGGCTCGGTCTGGAATTCATCTTCTGTGTTACACAGTGGCACAGACTTATCAGAGATAAGTGGCTCAGAGCTCAAGAAACATGTATCATTTACACACAATAAATAAGTGGAGTACTTCTGAGTCGCACAGCCAGGGCCTGTGGGGTACTCGGCACCAAGCCCGTTCACTTCAATGGGGGATGTCACGGGCAGCACGGCTCGGTCCGTTGCCCTGGGCGCTCACTAAAAAGGGGGATATTTACAGGGGATTGTAGGTTTGTAGAAATGTTCGTGACGCCACCTGTGGTTCCTGGTCAGGGTGACCAGCGCTGCAGGGTAGATCCTCTGAGGGGTTGTTACTGGGCAGCAAGGTGTTAAGTCTTCCACAGGCAAGACTGATCCCTCAGGGTATATGGCGGTGTAGGGGTGCAGGAGCAATAAGGCAGACACACACACGAGAGTCTCTTTCTGTACCTTTACTGATGGTATAGTTGCAGGCACGTCCCGGGAAGCTGACAGGGTGGAGGATGCACGTCCAGTAATCCCACTGAGTAGGTGTAGGGCCTCCGTACTCCTGTATGTGTGTGAGTTTCTGACCTGTATGAAACGAAGTCTAACTCTGTCTTCTCATATACGCCAGGCTGACTTTGTGGTGGAGCCTTCTCTTGGATAGAACTCAGTCTCTAATGGTTGCGCTGACCAGACTCCTGTTCTTCCTGACCCCGGTTACGTATCAGCACTGCTGGGCCCCTGCGACTTGAAGTCCCACAGGGTCTCCGGTATCTCCTACTAGTCGTGTAGATGCTAGCAAGCTCGGACCCGGTGTCCGGTTGTTCAGAGTAGAGGTAAGCGATCAATGCTGTTTCAACCTCTGTCAATCTCTTTTCCCTTCCACTCACCTTTCGTCTTACTCTCACCTTTAACATAAGCACACACTAGCAGTAGATGGCAGTTTCTCCTTCTCTTCACCGCTCTCAAAGCGTCGGCATGCTTGCTCATTGAAAATACCTCAGTTGACTCAGTTTTGACCAGGCTAAGTGGCAACCTTTTCCACCATTACTGGACTCCACAAAATAAGCTAAGTGCAAGCTGTAGACTTCAGTAACTCTCTGTAACTGCTGTTCCCTTTCCTTCGCTTCCTTCTGAGGCTCTGTCCGAAGTAGCTATCAGGACCTTCCGTCAGACTGATCTATGCTCACTCCAAGAGCTACTTTCCACTTTCCTAGGGAACTATCAGTCTGTCACGTTCTGAGGTAACGCTCCCTCTCAGCTCGTCTGAGGTAAAACCAACAACTAGCCAACTCTCAGCTAGACTGACTGGAATCTAACTGTCTGAGGTAATTTGATCTCATCTCCTCAGCCCTCAGGCTAATCTAACTTCCGTCTTCTCCACAACCCTTATATATATAGATACTCTTCAAGGGCTCCCTCTGGTGGCTCCAGGGAAAAGTGAAGGTGTGAATGAATATCAGGTGTGAGTGTGGGTTTACCTTCTCTGCATCCTCCTGGGTAACATGTGGCTCCAAGCGCAGCTGGGCTACACACTTCCTCCATGTTGTATTCCTTCTTGTGGAGCTGTAGTCCTCTTCTGAGCAGTGGCCATGTCCCAGTTTCTTCAGTATACCTCCCAGGCCCGGCTCACACGTCGCCTCCTCAACCCTGCTCTTTCCAGCTGTACTGGGCCCACAGCTGTTTTAGCTTTGGGCTGTATTCTCCACAGATGGCTTTCTCCTGTCAGGCTCGCATCACTAGTGTTAAGGGTCTTCCAGCCATGAATGGATGTCTGCCACTTTTCTAGTACAATATTTTCAGGGCTTGCTACCTCAGCAATCTCTTATCACACACCCCAGTGATGTGATCCATGTCCTTCCAGAGCAAATCACTCACTTCTGACTGATTGTAACAAGGAAGTGACTGCCTCCTTACCACCAAACACTCCGCCCATCAGCAGGGCTGACTGCTACCTCCACTGTGCCCTGAATCTGCCTGTTACTGTCACTGTTGGCATTAATCAGACCATCAAACCTAAAAAAAGAAAAAGCAAAAACCCTGCTGTAACTAAGTCAATAAAAGCAAGTGCATTTAAATAAGAGTTTTCTCTAGTCACCTTCCACGACAGCATAGGGAGGTTGCCTCTTAGCCCTGATGGGGAACAGGAAACACAGGGAGGTTAAAAGGCCCTCCCTCCTCCCACTTGCCAGTGTCTTTCCTGTTCCCCATGGGACAGTGAGAGGTTCTTCTCTGTGCTGTAGTGGCCGGCAACTGAAGTACCTGATCCCACAGGCAGCGCCTGTATTGCTGGGCAGCGGTGGTCGCCTCCGGCCTCCTCCACGCTGCTCCCGTTATCCCTCTTGCAGGCGGCCTCGGGGCTCCTTCCTAGCCTTCCCACGCCCCCACGAGGGCAAAGCAGGCCAGGGATCCCGACCGGTGGCCTCCCGCAGCCCCTGGTCTTCTCCCTCATCCTCGGCGTGCTCCTTGGTGTTCCGGAAGTGACGTCATCGTGATGCGCGCGTCACTTCCGGTTCTTGCGTTCCACGCTGGTACGCACCGATACTTCCGGGGTTTTTTCCCGGGGACAGGTGGCGCTCGTGGCCTTAGCCTACCTGCACCTGGACCCAGGAGGGGGAGGGGAAATCGTTTTCACTGGGGGCAGTGGCTGACGCCATTTAAAGCTGCCTATGAAGTCGCCACAGAGGTAAGACTTATCCTACCGCTATGGAAGGAGCTGCATGCCCTGCACCTGCGGAGCCCAGCGCTGCCCCTGCTACAGTAAGTTGTATGCGGGGGGGGGTCCTTGGTAGCATAGCTTTGGGGGCCTTTTTATTGATCTTTCTCTCCCTCTCGTTTTAGGGAGACAAGTCTGGCCCCAAAGCTACTACTAAGAAAAAGTGTGCTGTCTGTAGTCTTAAGCTACCCTTAGTATGGGATAAGAAGCTATGTCAGCCATGAAATAACAGAATAGTCAGAGCGGAGCAACCCTCCCTAATGGATGAAATCCGCTCTCTGGTTAAACAGGAGGTTCAGTCCTCCTTGGCGACTTTTACCCCTCTGCCCCCTCCTCACCCTTCTACAGGGAAAAAGAGGAAAATACAAATTGAGGATTCAGAGTCGGACTCAGACCTCTCCTACGAATCATCTTCTGGTAAATGGGAGGGACCCGTGTCACCTAAGGATACCGAGCCCCGGAAATATCTTTTTTCCTCTGTTCATATTGAAGAATTAGTGGCGGCTGTGCGCAGCACGATGGGGTTGGAGGAGGAGTCAGAGCCTCAATCTATTCAGGACCAAATGTTTGGCGGTCTGAAAAAGGGAAGCACGTAGGGTTCCTGATACACACCAATATAATAGATATGATTTATCAGGAATGGGAACTGCCAGAGAAGCGCCTCAGCACCCCTTCTGAGATGAAGCATAGATTCCCCCTGGACTGTGATACCATCAAATGGGATATTGCCAAAGTTGACGTTCAGGTGGCAAGGGTTGCCAAAAAGACTGCGCTTCCCTTTGAGGACTCCTCGCAATTAAAAGACCCAATGGATAGGAAAATCGAGAGCCTCTTGAAAAAATCTTGGGAGATTCTATTGCCTCCGAGAAATCTAACATAGCTTCCACGTGTGTAGCCAGGGCCCTCTCTCGATGGTTAGAAGAACTGGAAGCTCATATCTCCCAAGGGACCTCTAGGACTGATCTACTAGACTCCCTACCCATACTTCATAGAGCTACTGGCTTTTTATCTGACGCCTCTATGGAGTCCATAAGAGTTGCCGCCAGATCCCTGGTTCAGTCGAATTCCGCCAGAAGAGCCCTCTGGTTGAAAATGTGGAGCGGTGATATCACTTCAAAAACCAAATTATGTGCAATACCCTTTAAAGGCGAATATGTGTTTGGGCCCACTCCAGAAGAAATTCTAGAAAAGGCAACGGACAAGAAGAAAGCCCTCATGGAGCAAAGGCCCGGCAAAAAGAGTTTTTTGCGTGCCTCACAGCCCCAGACTTCCCAATCAGGAAGTAAGGGTAAGATCGGGAGGTGGAGCTACGCCAAGGGTAGGGGGAAAAACATTTTTGTCCCCCAGCAGCAACACCAAAGCAAACAATGACCACGACCCGGTGGGGGGGAGAATCTCGGATTATATCCATCAGTGGCATACCATCACCAGTTGTCACTGGGTCCTCAACGTCATCGGGGACGGTCTACTAATAGAGTTCAACTCCTCCCCTCCAAAGGGCCTAAAGATCACCTCCATCCCCAAAAGATCAAAGGTCACTGTTAGCAGACCTGAAAGACCTAGTAAATTCAAGAGCGATCTCCGGTGCCAGAAGCACAGCGGGGCATAGGCCACTACTCTCGGTTGTTTCTGGTAAAGAAGTCATCAGGGGGACACGTATCATCATAAACTTGAAGGGACTAAATCGGTACGTGAAATATCGCAAATTCAAAATGGAGTCGATAAAGTCAGCCATCCCCTTGATCAGGTCCCACTATGTCATGTCGACTTGAAAGACGCCTACATCCATGTGCCGATCCATCCGAGGCACAGGAAATAACTCAGATTCGCGGTTCAGAGGGGCCGGCAGGTTGAACACTATCAGTTCAATGTCCTTCCGTTCGGCATCTCGTCAGCATCAATAATCTTCTCCAAAATAATGGGGGAAGCTGTGGCTTTCATCAGAGGTCAGGGCGTCTGCAGTGCCCTACCTGGACGATTTGCTGATAGTGGCCTCCAGCGTGGTAACCCTGGAATCTCATGTATTCAAAACCCTGGACATTCTAAGGTCTCTGGGGTGGATTCCAAATCTAGAAAAGTCTCAACTGCAGCCCTCCAGAACCAGGAAATTCCTGTGAGTACTGCTTGACTCAGAAAAACAAGCATCCTTTCTTCCAGAGGACCACAGACAAGCACTAATAGCGAAAGTCACAACATTCAGGGACATAAGATCCCCTACGATCTGAGAGAGCATGTCGGGGCTAGGGTCCATGACAGCCTGTATTCAGTCAGTCGCATGGGCTTAAGCCCATTCCAGGGTCCTTCAGTCTCACGTCTTGGAGAACTGGAATGGCCTTCCCAGTACCTTGATGAGAAGGGTACACACTCCCGGTCATGTGAGAGCCTCCCTGGCGTGGTGGCTAAGTACCAGGAACCTTTGCAAAGGGGTGAGCTGGTCCCAGAATCCGCTGGTATCAATAACATCAGATGCCAGCAAGAGGGGCTGAGGAGCCATGATAAATCATATCCCCCCCCAGGGGCTTTGGGATCAAGGTACGAGCAGGAAATCATCCAACTTCAGAGAGTTGAAGGCGGTGGAGGAAGTCCTTCTGGCGGCAGGTCACCGGATCAAAGGACAACATATCTGCATATACTCGGACAACATGACGACAGTGGCTCATATAAAGCATCAGGGGAGTGCAAGGTTCAACAGTCTGAAGAGTATTTAAAGTCAAATTTTTTGTTGGACAGAAAAGCATCTGCTGTCCCTAACAGCAGTTCATCTCAGGGGCACTTCCAATATCCAGGCGGACTTCCTAAGTCGTCAAGACATCCAGCTGGGGGAGTGGTGTCTGAACAAGCGAAGCTTCAACATGCTGGTAGACAGGTGGGGCCCTACCAGATGTAGATTTCTTTGCGGCATGACAAAACGCACAAGTAAAAGACTTTTTCTCCCTGAACCCCAGAGACAATCCCATGGGGGTGGATGCCTTGGCCCAGGAGTGGGACTTTCGCCTAGCCTATGCGTTCCCGCCTGTCCCAATTTTGGGCAGGTACTAAAGAAAATCCAGGAGAGTCGGACCCCTACCATCCTTGTGGCTCCGTTTTGGCCAAGGAGAAGTTGGTTCAGCCTGATCCTTGAGCTGCAGATAGACGGTCCTGTTCAGTTGCCAGCGGAACACGACCTTCTTTCTCAGGGGGCCATTCGTTATTACGATCCTCAGAAGTGGAATCTAGCTGATTGGTTACTGAAGCCCAGGTGCTGAGGGCTAAAGGACTGTCAGATGCGGTAGTTCCTACGCTACAGAGATCCAGGAAGCCGGTAACCAACGCTATATACAATAAGGTCTGGAAGAAGTTTTCATCATTTTGTCTTCCTAACCTACCGGATCCACTTCACCCAAACATTGCGCAGATTCTGGACTTTCTACAAAGGGGCCTAGAGATAGGTCTTATGGAGAGAAACTCGGCACACCAAGGGACAAAGAGTATCCAATGTGAATTTTAATTGAGAACAGTACATACAATAGACGTTTCGGTCAGAAAGACCTTCATCACAGTACCATATACATGTACTGTAGTTTAGTTACAGACCCGTTCAGATTTAGCCATTGAGCCCCGTTATTATGAAGGAATGGCAGAAATGGACAGAGTTGCATCGGTTCGGGGGGGGGCACGTCACAGAAGATGTGGACGCGCCACCGCGTCATCCTCGAATACCACATCATCCTCGAAATCTGCGGACTCCCAACTGTCCAAAAAAAGCAGCGGAAGTTTAGACAAAGTACCAGAAGACAGACAGTGAATCTAGGAATGAAGAAATGGGGCGGTTGCTCCAAGCAACATGGAGTCTGTTATGAAGAACTAGTCCTTTCTCCAGGAGGAGAGACTCTTGGGCTGGGAACACAGGTTTTTGTGGAGGTTTTAAAAATTAGAGTAAACTAAGGGGAAACTCTCCAAATCCTCCTCAAAAACTCAAAACTTCTCAAAAACTTGAAGTTTCTGCTCCAATAATTTAGCAAAAATGCTTGTGCACATGGTTCAGGGGTTCACTTCTTGAGGTGTTCAGAAACCATGAGTTCCTCACACGGGAACCTCTTCAGAGAACCGATCCTTTTGGGGGAATTTTAGGAGAAGTTTTTCTAGTTTCCTGGAGCAGTTTTGAAGAACTTTTTTCCTTGTTTGCAGCCATTTCGACTGGTCATTGCCTGGTTTGGAAAGGTTTCCATCAGGATCTGATTCAGTGATACCGGCTTTGTGTTTTCCAAAGCTTTCTTCAAAATCTCTTCAAGAAAAAAAAGCAAGTTCCGACAACTGCTCATAGGATCAGCGGATTCCCTATAGAAATGAATTATAAGAGTTTTTCTTATCGTTTTTAAAGCAGTTTCTGTCAAAGATTTTGAAGAGGATTTACACAAAAAACTCCTCAAAAAACTTGGTGTGAACATAGCCTTATAGTGTGTGCACACGTTTCTTGAAGTTTTTTGGAGTGGGTCCGCTCTAAAACAGGGCCTGAAAAGTCACTCAAAAAAACTTCCTATTGGTTTGTATTGTAAACCACACCGCCATCCATGTGTTCAGTCTTTAGGGAGTTTTCCGGTCGCAGAAAAAAGGTGCCGGTCAGTCTGCTGAAGTGGATCCTGATGGAAAACGTTCCAAACATTTCACAACAAAAATCTGCAAAAAAACGACTGAAAAAACTGTTCAGCGCCGCTTCAGGAAATATGAACTTCCCAGAGGAGCATTAACTGCTGTTTTTTTCATGGCCTCCATGTGAACGTCGCCTTAGGCTTCCAGAACGCTGGCCGCTGTAGGATACAAGTCGGACTTGTGGCCGGTCATTTCTTCATTTCTGACCCGTTTCTCTTGGGCTTATTTCACGAGTATAAAGAACATCTCCGTTTTCAGATTGTTATTTTCCGTTCACACTGGATACAATGTTGCTCTTCTAACCAGCGACGTCTCATTATTACTGTGTACATGAACTGTAACCACCAAGGGCTGGGGGGTCTCATATCGCTGATGTGCCATGGGGGATATAAGGGGACTAGAAATCTCATTAATGGGGGGAAATTGGGCCCAGGTTCATCTGATATTCTATTAACCGTTACACCGCTGTAGACCCAGAGCCAGGGGCCCATTACCAGCCGTCCTTATGGGGCAGAGACAGTGAACCCAAACTCTCCCAAACATTGAATGTGAGAATCTGAGATCTTGGAGGAATCTGACCCCGGAGTCTACTCTGCCCCCTTGTGGTCAGTGACCTGCCGGTGGCGACTTGCAGACTTTTCTATCCTCGTTACCCGTTGCTGAGCTGTGGAAGAAGCTTTCTGCAGCGGGCGGCCTCCTGATCTGGGACCGGTTCAATCTCTTAAATGCATCCATTCAGCGTCTAGAAATGTCAGAACCATTAAGGGAAAAAATAAAGCAAATTATTGGGGCTTTTTCCAGTTTTCCTTTTGGGAAGAAGCTATAACGTATGATGGCCGCTTCACATGGGTTCAGTTCTCAGTCAATGATTTTGCACATGTGCGTCTGGTTTGGCCCCATTCGGAGGGGAATGTGCTGATCCTGGGCAGGCTCCATCATGGTGGCTCCCACAGAAGCACAAAGCTTTTCAGGAGAGCAGTGCTCTGATTTTGCGTTGGGGCAGTGATGTGAGGAGGGAATGTAGAATGTTTGATACTGTATCAAAGTGTATTTTAGCAGAGGGATGTGAAATCTCGTAGGCGGCAGCGCCTTGTACTGATGGGGCGTTGGGTTATGTATCTGTGTAGTAGGAGGAGGCAGTATTTGCACACGATGATATGAATGACAGCTATTTCTTTGCATAATCATTTCTAGTAATTTTATTTCTATGTACTTGGTTACGTTTTCTTTTTTTTTATAGTTACAAGAAGTTTTACTCCATTTATGACAATCTAGAAAAATTCCAATGCTTTATGTATAGAAACCATCAACCTGTAAAATAGAGACAAAAACTGTAAAACATTTCCCTGGATACATCTGTGTGTAAGCCATTATGGGGGGCCAGAATCTGCTGCTGGAGCTCTTGCATTTATACCAGGGACCCACTGGATTTCATACTGTTCGTTGTTCTTTGGCAGGATTAACAGAAACTCTATATCTGTCCCTATGACAACACTTACTGGTCTGCTAGCTTCAGTTTATCATCTGGGGCCTGGACCTCACACAAGGCCGTCCAAACTCTTTCATTTTCTTATGACATAAAATGATTTCTCTGTTTTACAAGCTCAAGTGTGTTCGGTGCTTCCAGAATTGATGGACCGGCAGTGTTGTCATAGGGATGCAGACAGAAGCTTTTTTTGTCAGTCTGCGGAATAAGAAATCATATTTTTATGGATTTCCCCCTTTATTAAATACATTAACGTGTCCTTAGTAAAGATCCGGCTGTCCCTCCAAGTCTCCCCATAATAGGATCACATGGAGCAGAACATATAGGAAAGCGATAATCCCATAAAAGGTGCATAAAATAACGCTGCCAATAATATATATTAATTTTCCCCAAAAAATGTAAGAACATTGCAATAAACTGAGTGAAAAGTGTCTAAAAATCAGTAAAAAGCTAAATATTATAAATGTAGAATTAGAAAATGACTGTGCGAGAATGATAAGGCGCGTTCCGGCACCGCGGGGGTGGGCGCTCGCTTTGGTTGCCTACATTTGCTGGGAGCTCACTTTTAAGGTCCGTTGGTCATTTTTTTCTCCTGCACTGAATAAAGGATCATTTAGGCACTTAATTAATTCCAATAATCAAGAGGTTTCCAGAACCCGATCCCAAGAGCCGGGGGATTGTGGCCGTTCAGAGACAAAGCACGTGTCCGGTGGACCCACGGCCTTGACGATGGGCTCGAATACTTCATTGGCTCCTTTTATCACAGAGGAGGAAAAAAAGACTAGGTTCTCCAATGTATCCGCGCTGACCACACAAGGACAGAAAAATTCTTGAAAGACTTATTGTTCCGACGCGTTTCGTGGCAAATCTGCCACTTCCTCAGGGATCCGTTTACACAAATATGGCTGGTGCCTCTGTGTTCTTATGTCAGATACATCTAATGGACCTTCTGGGATGCAGAGAAGGGTCTCTGTGTTTGGGGGGTCTATGGAGTCCATATAATATATGACGAGAGGTCCTATGCGCCACGCAAAATGATCTGTGAGCTGGAAGATGGTTTGATGGACCACATAAGATGTGGGATCCCTGATGTGATATGGACCTGAGCAGATGTAAAAGACATGACCTCTTCTGCCGCCCTGTACTCCATGGTTCGCATCTCCTCTCACCCTACTACTGCATTGCGTCTCGGGGGTCTGATAGTTCTGTAGGATTGGTCCCTCGGCACAGTGATGGACATCTCATGGCTGAAATGTCGGCTGTTCAGGGGTTGTGGCGTCTCCCTTCATGGAGTCGGGCTATGGTTGTAGCTGTCACCAAGTGGGCGCTTAGTTGTGTATATAATATATATCAGGGGCGGACATATCATTGGTGCAAGCGCAGAGGGGCTCGGAGGTTCAGTGGCCACATCCACCTCCAAAGCAGGAGCAAGTGTGCATTATGAGGAGCTATTGATCGGCCCAGGGGCCACATATGGCTCTTACACAGGGGCCCTATCTGTCTGTTCGCCAGCGATATACAGTTGTGCTCAGAAGTTTACATACCCCGGCAGAATTTTGCTTTCTTGCCCCTTTTTCAGAGAATATGAATGATAACACCAAAACTTTTTCTCCACTCATGGTTAGTGGTTGGGTGAAGCCATTTATTGTCACTACTGTGTTTTCTCCTTTAAATCATAATGACAACCCAAAACATCCAAATGACTCTGAAAAGTTCACATACTCCACTTCTTATTACCGTGTATTGCCCCCTCTAACATCAATGGCAGCTTGAAGTCTTTTGTGGTAGTTGTGGATGAGGTTCTTTATTTTCTCAGATGATAAAGCTGCCCACTCTTCTTGGCAAAAAGCCTCCAGTTCCTGTAAATTCCTGGGCTGTCTAGCATGAACTGCGCGCTTGAGATCTCCCAGAGTGACTCAATGATATGAGGTCAGGAGACTGAGATGGCCACTCCAGAACCTTCACTTTGTTCTGCTGTAGCCAATGACAGGTCGACTTGACCTTGTGTTTTGGATTGTTGTCATGTTGGTATGTCCCATGCGCAGCTTCCGTGCTGATGATTGCAAATTTGCCTCCAGTATTTGCTGATAACATGCTGCATTCATCTTTCCTTCAACTTTGACCAAGTTTCCTGTGCCTTTGTAGCTCACACATCCCCAAAACATCAGCGATCCACCTCTGTGCTTTACAGTAGGAATGGTGTTCCTATCATCATAGGCCTTGTTGACCTCTCTCCAAATGTAATGTTTATGGTTGGGGTCAAAAAGTTCAATTGTGGTCTCATCACTCCAAATTACCTTGTTCTAGAAGTTTTGAGGCTTGTCTCTGTGCTGTTTTGCATATTGTAGGAGAGATACTTTGTGGCATTTGCGCAGTAATGGCTTTCTTCTGGCGACTCGACCATGCAGCCCATTTTTCTTCAAGTGCCTCCTTATTGTGCATCATGAAACAGCCACACCGCTAGTTTTCAGAGAGTCCAGTATTTCAGCTGACGTTATTTGTGGGTTTTTCTTTGCATCCTGAACAATTTTCCTGGCAGTTGTGGACAACATTTTTGTTGGTCTATCTGACCGTGGTTTTGTTTTTACAGAGCCCCTGATTTTCCATTTGTTAATCACAGTGTGAACGCTGCTGACTGGCATTATCAATTCCTTGGATATCTTTTTGTATCCGTTTCCTGTTTTATACAGTTCAACTACCTTTTCCCGTAGATCCGTTGACAATTCTTTTGCTTTCTCCTTGACTCACAATCCAGAAACGTCAGTGGCTGGATGAAAGATGCAAGAGTCAGTCTGGATCCCAGAAACTCACTCCGCTTTTCTGCACACACTGATTACAAGCAAACAGGTCACAGGTGAGGATGTCACCTTCAGTAGCCATTCACACCCATTTGTGTCAACTTCTGTGCATGTTATCAGACCAAAATCACCAGGGTATGTGAACTTTTGATCAGGGTCATTTGGATGTTTTGTCATTATGATTAAAAAGAGAAAACACAGTAGTGACAATAAATGGCTTCACCCAACCACTAACCATGAGTGGAGAAAAAGCTTTGGTGTTATCATTCATATTACTCTGCCCTCACCAGGGCAGATCAGTGCGCCTGCGCAGGAGCCGCGACGGGAAGCAAAGAAGAGGATGTCTTCACTAGAAGATGGGAGGTGCCGGACCGGACCACGACTCCTTCCGGACCGGACCGCCCCTGGGTGAGTATAATATAACTAGTTTTTCTTCTCTTTCAGGTTACATCTGGGGCTTATCTACAGCATTACAGAATGCTGTAGATAAGCTCCTGTTGGAGGTGGCCGCAGCTTATAGTCAAAAAATGGGGTGACTATAATGATTGGAGGGCTATGACCGCTGTGGTTGTATTGAGCGGTGCGCTCTGACCGCTGGGCCCGTACTGAGCGGGCAGCACGATTGGGGTTCGCAGGATGTGTGGGTTTTTGCAGCACATGGGGGTTTCGCAGGATGTGGGGGGTTTCGCACTTTATAGAGCGAAGAAGTCTCGCTCCGCACTTTATATTTCCTATTCCTTTTTATCCACACCTGGATTTGGCTAAAAAACTGCACCAAACACCGTGTTACTCCAGCCTGAGGGGCCAAGATGGCTGCGCGATGACCGGACTATGAACAATTAGGAAGTTTCTTGTATGACTTTGGCCTAAACATGCCCCTGATGGGCCCCAACCCCATCTGTGTGCTCGGCCGGCAGTGCAATTAGCAATGGTGAGAAGCAGAAAAGTGAATGCGCTAATGATGAATTACTGAGACGTCGCCATTAGTGGCGCTGCAGGGTTACACAATAGTGTGAGCGAGGCAGGTGGACTCTGGGGTAAGAGACGGGAGGTCTCTGGGTAAGATATGGGAGAATGCTGGGGTAAGATACAGGAGGACTTCGAGGTACGAGGCAAGAGGACTTGGGTACGAGGAGGGAGGACTCCAGGTTACGAGGCGGGAGGACTCCGGGGTACGAGGCAGGGGACTCGGGTACAAGGCGGGAGTACTCTGGGTACGAGGCAAGAGGACTCGGGTACGAGGCGGGAGGACTCCGGAGTACGAGGCAGGGGACTCGGGTACAAGGCGGGAGGACTCTTGGGTACGAGGCAAGAGGACTCGGGTACGAGGCGGGAAGACTCCAGGGTACGAGGCGGGAGGACTCTGGGGTACGAGGCAGGGTACTCTGGGGTACAAGGCGGGAGGACTCTGGGGTACGAGGTAGGAGGACTCCAGGGTACGAGGTGGAAGATCTCTGGAGTACGGGAGGGCTCTGAGGTACGAAGCAAGAGGACTCTGGGGTACGAGGCGGGAGGACTCTGGGGTAAGAGACGGGAGGTCTCTGGGGTACGAGGCGGGAGGTCTCCGAGGTACAAGGCGGGAGGAGTCTGGGGTACGAGGCAGGAGGACTCTGGGGTAAAATATGGGAGAATGCTGGGGTAAGATACAGGAGGACTTCGAGGTACGAGGCAAGAGGACTTGGGTACGAGGCGGGAGGACTCCAGGGTACGAGGCGGGAGGACTCCGGGGTACGAGGCAGGAGAACTCCGGGGTACAAGGCGGGAGTACTCTGGGGTACGAGGCGGGAGGACTCTGGGTTAGGATATAGGAGAATGCTGGGGTAAGATACAAGAGGACTTCGAGGTACAAGGCAAGAGGACTCTGGGGTACGAGGCGGGAGGACTCTGGGGCAAGAGACGGGGGGTCTCTGGGGTACAAGGTGGGAGGACTCCGGGGTAAGATATGGGAGAATGCTGGGTAAGATACAGGAGGACTTTGAGGTACGAGGCAGGAGGACTCCGGGGTACGAGGCAGGATGACTCTGGGGTACGAGGCAGGATGACTCTGGGGTACGAGGCGGGAGGACTCCAGGGTACGAGGCAGGAGGACTCCGGGGTACGAGGCAGGAGAACTCCGGGGTACAAGGTGGGAGTACTCTGGGGTACGAGGCGGGAGGACTCTGGGTTAGGATATAGGAGAATGCTGGGGTAAGATACAAGAGGACTTCGAGGTACAAGGCAAGATGACTCTGGGGTATGAGGCGGGAGGACTCTGGGGCAAGAGACGGGGGGTCTCTGGGGTACAAGGTGGGAGGACTCCGGGGTAAGATATGGGAGAATGCTGGGGTAAGATACAGGAGAACTTTGAGGTACGAGGCAGGAGGACTCCGGGGTACGAGGCAGGATGACTCTGGGGTACGAGGCGGGAGGACTCTGGGGTACGAGGCAGGAGGACTCCGAGGTACGAGGTGGGAGATCTCTGGAGTACGGGAGGACTCCGAGGTACGAGGTGGGAGGTCTCTGGCGTACGGAAGGACTCTGAGGTACGAGGCGGGAGGACTCTGGGGTACGAGGCGGGAGGACTCTGGGGTACGAGGCGGGAGGACTCTGGGGTACGAGGGCGGGACGAGGCGACTCCGAGGTACGAGGTGGGAGGTCTCTGGCGTACGGAAGGACTCTGAGGTACGAGGTGGGAGGTCTCTCGTGTACCATGCAGGACTTCTTATGACCAGGGGTCGCTCCCCGCTTCGCCCTCATTCCCGGAGCCTGTTCATAGTCACAAGTCTTCACTATATATAATAAATCTAGAACGCCTTATCTACAATATCTGCACTTCCTTCATGGCACAATAAGATGACAAAAAAGTAACAAATTCATCTGTAACACTGTTAACAAAAAGTTTTGGATTTCTGAAAGGCCAGAATGCATGTCCGCCTGTCGGCAGCTCCTCCGGTGTCGTGGTTTTTTGTCGGTGTTTTCGTTTCTTCTTCCCAGTCTGAGTTGTTTGCTCGCTCAGCGATGTTCTGCTCTAATGTTGGAGGGAGCCGTGCCAGAATGTGTGGTGCGCCTGGAGGCTCATGTCGCCACCACCCTCCCCTGGTGCCGGGAGCGTGACCTTTCCAATGCAGGTACCCGATTTTCTGCAAGACAAAATAAAGCCACAGCGTCAGGAGACCGGAGGAACAGGAATCGTTTTCTTTTCTCCTTTGTCAACAGGTCTTCAAAGCGGCGGTGACAGAGTTTGAGATGAATATGTAAATGTTATCTGGAGGCAGAACGCGAGCGGCTGCGGGACGGGTTCAAGAGTTCTACAATCAGCATTAAATGAGTCTCTTGATCAGAGAATCGGGGTGATAAAAGCGACGGCAGAATGTGCGAACACCGGTCCCCAGGCAATCGCTGAACAAATGCAAAGGTAACGTCGCCGATTTCTGGAGGAATCGTGTAACTTTGTCAGAAGATACTTCAATTACCTCCTAAAGTGTGAACACAGAAGATGGCGAGAGTACACAGGAAGCGAGAAACTACAGGAAGAAACACCAGGAAGAAACTACAGGAAGGGAGAAACTGCAGGAAGAATCTACAGGAAGAGACTGCAGAAGAAACTGCAGGAAGAATCTACAGGAAGAAACTACAGGAAGAATCTACAGGAAGAAAACTGCAGGAAGAATCTACAGGAAGAAACTACAGGAAGAATACTACAGGAAGGGAGAAACTGCAGGAAGAATCTACAGGAAGAGACTGCAGGAAGAAACTGCAGGAAGAATCTACAGGAAGAAACTACAGGAAGAAGAATCTACAGGAAGGAAACTACAGGAAAAGGAGAATACAGGAAAGACTGCAGAAGAATCTACAGGAAGAATCTACAGGAAGAGACTGCAGGAAGAAACTACAGGAAGGAGAACACAGGAAGAAACTACAGAAGGGAGAAACTGCAGAAGAATCTACAGGAAGAGACTGCAGAAGAAACGCAGAAGAATCTACAGGAAGAAATACAGGAAGAACTACAGGAAGAATTACAGGAGGAGAAACTGCAGGAAGAATCTACAGGAAGAGACTGCAGAAGAAACTGCAGGAAGAATCTACAGGAAGAAACTACAGGAAGAACTACAGGAAGAATCTACAGGAAGGGAGAAACTACAGGAAGAAACTACAGGAAGAATATACAGGAAGAACTGCAGGAAGAATCTACAGGAAGAATCTACAGGAAGAGACTGCAGGAAGAAACTACAGGAAGGGAGAAACAGCAGGAAGAAACTACAGGAAGAATCTACAGGAAGAGACTACAGGAAGAATCTACAGGAAGAGACTGCAGGAAGAAACTACAGGAGAGAAGAAATACAGGAAGAAACTACAGGAAGAAACTACAGGAAGAAGACTACAGGAAGAAAACTACAGGAAGAATCTACAGGAAGAAACTACAGGAAGAGAACTACAGGAAGAAACTACAGGAAGAATACTACAGGAAGAAACTACAGGAAGAAAACTGCAGGAAGAAATACAGGAAGAATCTACAGGAAGGAGAAACAGCAGGAAGAGACTACAGGAAGAAAACTGCAGGAAGGGGAACTACAGGAAAATCTACAGAAGGAGAAACAGCAGAAGAACTACAGGAAGAAACTGCAGGAAGAAACTACAGGAAGAATCTACAGGAAGGAGAAACAGCAGGAAGAGACTACAGGAAGAAACTGCAGGAAGGAGAAACTACAGGAAGAACTACAGGAAGGGAGAAACAGCAGGAAGAATCTACAGGAAGGGAGAAACTGCAGGAAGAAACTACAGGAAGAAACTACAGGAAGGGAGAAACACAGGAAGAGACTACAGGAAAAAACTACAGAAGGAGAAACTACAGGAAGAATCTACAGGAAGAAAACAGGAAGGGAGAAACTAGCAGGAAGAACTACAGGAAAAACTCAGAAGGAGAAACTACAGGAAGAAACTACAGGAAGAATCTACAGGAAGGGAGAAACTACAGGAAGAGACTACAGGAAAGAAACTGCAGGAAAAAGAGAACTCAGGAAGAAACTACAGGAAGAACTACAGGAAAAAACTACAAGAAGCGAGAAACTACAGGAAGAAACTACAGGAAGAAATCTACAGGAAGGGAGAAACTACAGGAAGAGAACTACAGGAAGAAACTACAGAAGGAAGAAACTACAGGAAGAATCACAGGAAAGAAACTACAGGAAGAGACTACAGGAAGAAACTACAGAAGGAGAAACTACAGGAAAAAAAAAAATCTACAAGGAAATGCAGGAAGAAACTACAGGAAGAAATACAGGAAGAAACTACAGGAAGAACTGCAGAAGAAACTACAGAGAAGAACTACAGGAAGAAAACTACAGGAAGAAACTACAGGAAGAGAACTACAGGAAGAAACTACAGGAAAGACTACAGGAAGAAACTACGAAGAAGCAGAGAAACTACAGGAAGAAACTACAGGAAAAACTACAGGAAGAATATACAGGAAGGAGAAACTGCAGGAAGAACTACAGGAAGAAACTAAAGGAAGAAACTGCAGAAGAAACTACAGGAAGAAACTACAGGAAGAATCTACAGGAAGGAGGAACTGCAGGAAGAAACTACATGAAGAAACTACAGGAAGAATGCAGGAAGAAACTACAGGAAGAAACCACAGGAAGAAACTACAGGAAGAAACTAACAGGAAGAAACTGCAGGAAGAATCTACAGGAAGAAACTACAGG